>JARYGA010010613.1:0-123258 GCA_030545235.1 Helianthus tuberosus
CTCACGAGGCCAATGGTATGTAATTCCAATAACTCATAAGCATAAATAATCAATTCATCAACCCATTCCCAAACCCCGGGAATCCCATGCCTTGGTAGAAGTGTGAACTCACCTTGTTTGCTCGGTATGCTAAGTTAAGTGCTCACAATTAATCAGTCAAGTCCTATAGTGCACGTATACTCAATCAGTTCACGTTCGTAATATTTCACATGTAACTATCATCACAGTAATATCACAAAGCGTGTTTGACAGTTAATCGCACATCATATGATAGTTAATCACAGTTTATTATCGCATATCATCCAATAACGTACTTAATACATTTACTGACTTGGCATAGTTAATGAGCCATAACATAGTTAAATCAGAACTAACAGAGTTGACATAGTTGATATAACCCAGTTAATTTACTTAACAAATATAACAGTTTACTAGTGGTTACCAACTAACAGGATTATTTACTTAACATAGTTACCCACTTAATAGGGTTATATATATAGATAAAGTTAACCTAGTTAACTTACTTAACAACTAACAGAGTTAATTATCTGAGTTATTAACTAACAGTTTAGTAAAACACATAATACATGGGACGAAAACAGGATTTCGAAATCCCTCCTTGGCCAAAATCCCTTAATGCCGAAAACACATACATGGCCGAAAACCCTTTAGCCGAAAACCCCTTATGTCCGAAATCCATATGAACCAAAATCCCATCTGGGCCGAAAACACCCTATGGGCCGAACTGTTTGGGCCGAAATCACATAAGTGATTTCGTCCACTTCCTTTGTGTGGGGGTTTTCGTTACTATTCAATCATCATCAATACTTACTGTAACTTAAAACCCAGTAACTATATCTCATTACAGATACATGATGAATCATTTATAAGTCATTAATCAACCATTGATATGAAACAATTATTCTACCAAAGCTTTGTGAAATTTAGAACATAAACCCATCAGTTTATCAATCATAACATATACCCTCTGTTGTTCAAAATATCAAATATACAGAAGGTTCAAAGATGATAATTATCTAGCAAGCACACTAGGATAAATCACATATTCACATATATACATACATCATGATTAAACATCCAATAATCATATGATAAGCATCTTAAACAACTGAACATGAAGATCACTAACCAAGGATTAAACAGAGGTTTGCTTCAAATGAGGAACTCTTTGTGGGTTTCAGATGTAGAGAGAGAGAACAAAGGGATAAGGTTTGGTAAGTGGGTAACGTCTCGGAGAAGATTTGTTTATAAACTGATTACATATAAAAATATCTCAACACTGGGCCAAGGCCCACCCTCTGATTTCGTTGGTCATAATTGGACGAAAACACTTAGAGTGTTTTCACCACTTGGGTGTTTTCATGAGCACTTGTTCTCAGTAAAGTTCCATCTTTGCTTAACATGTTAAATAATAAAACCTTATTAACATACAATCACACATAATAAATATTATGGATTTCCAAGTACAAAAATATTAATCGAAATACGATATAACGTATTACAAAGGTAAGCGTTGTGAAACAACGAGTCGTATCAACAAACAATTAAAAAAAAAATTAGCGTGCACTAAATGCGAAGATAGAATCTTGGAAATTCGAGTTGTCACATTATCCCCAACTTGAAAGAAATTTCGTCCCGAAATTTAGCATGCGGTTACTGAGGAAGCTAGGTAAGTTATCGTTTACTGGTTTTCCTGGGGTGTCACATCATCCCCCCGTTGATTTGGAATTTCTTCCCGAAATTCTGTAGTAGCTTCAGCCTCAGTAGTGGTTGCATTGTTTTCGAACAACTGGGGATATTTGAGTTCCATTTGGTCTTCGCGTTCCCAGGTGAACTCTGGGCCACGACGGGAGTTCCAACGAACTCGAACAAGAGGTATTCTGGTGTTCTTGAGGACCTTAACATCCCGGTCCGTGATTTCAACTGGTTCCTCGACGAAATGCAATTGTTCGTCGATAGTGAGCTCCTTCAGAGGAACTATGAAGGTCTCATCTGACTGCCACTTCTTCAGATTCGACACATGAAAGACGTTGTGAACTGCACTGAGTTCAGCTGGTAAGTTCAGTCTGTAGGCCACTTTGCCTATCTTTTCTATAACTTCAAATGGTCCAACGTATCGTGGATTGAGCTTGCCTCGTTTGCCAAAACGAACAACACCCTTCCAGGGTGAAACCTTGAGTAGTGCTCGATCCCCAACCTGGAGCTCGAGCAGTTTCCTGTCTTTATCGGCGTATGCTTTCTGACGGTCACGAGCTGCCGCCATGCGTTGTCGTATTTGAGCAATCTTTTCAGTAGTATCGATTACCATTTCTGGACCTGTGATCTGACTGTCACCCACCTCTGCCCAACAAAGAGGTGATCGGCATTTACGCCCGTACAATGCCTCAAATGGAGCAGCTTTAATGCTGGTGTGGTAACTGTTGTTGTACGAAAATTCCACAAGTGGCAGATGCTTTTCCCAGCCCTTGCCAAAGTCAATTACGCACGCCCGAAGCATGTCTTCTAGAGTTTGAATAGTGCGCTCAGACTGCCCATCGGTCTGAGGATGATAAGCTGTGCTCATGTCTAATCGAGAGCCAAAAGATTTGTGCATTGCTTGCCACAGTTCTGAAGTAAAACGTGCATCACGATCGGAGATAATAGATGTGGGCACCCCGTGCCTCGAGACAACTTCTTTAAGGTATACGTCTGCTAGAGTGGAGAACTTATCCGTTTCCTTGATAGCCAAGAAGTGAGCAGACTTTGTGAGTCGATCCACGATCACCCAAATAGTATCATTTCCGCGCTGAGATCTAGGTAAGCCAGTAACAAAATCCATGGAAATTTGCTCCCATTTCCATTGTGGTATCTCAGGTTGTTGGAGTGGACCTGATGGTTTCTGATATTCCGCTTTGACTCTCGCACAAGTCAAACACTTGCTAACGTAAGTTGCTATGTGGGCCTTCATGCTAGGCCACCAATATGTAGTTCTGAGGTCGTAGTACATCTTATCTGAACCAGGATGTACTGAGTAGCGAGACTTATGAGCTTCATCCATTACAAGCTTGCGTAGGTTGCCATAGAGTGGGACCCAGATGCGTCTTGTTACATAGTAGGCGCCGTCTGCCCTTTGTTCTAACCGTTGCCTTGAACCGCGTAGGGCTTCAGCCCTGACGTTTTCTGGTTTCAATGCTTCTACCTGAGCATCTCGTATCTGTGAAGGAAGACTGGACTGAATAGTGAGTTGCAACGCTCGTACACGCCTAGGTGTAGTATCCTTTCGACTGAGGGCGTCGGCCACCACATTGGCTTTGCCCGGATGGTACTTTATAGCACATTCGTAATCGTTCAGTAACTCGACCCATCGACGTTGTCGCATGTTCAACTCTTTCTGCTTGAAGATATGCTCAAGACTCCTGTGATCGGTGTAGATGGTGCACTTGGTGCCATACAGATAATGTCGCCATATCTTGAGCGCAAAGACAACTGCTCCAAGCTCTAAATCGTGCGTAGTGTAATTCCGTTCGTGAATCTTAAGTTGGCGCGAAGCATAAGTAATAACTTTATCCCGCTGCATCAACACACATCCAAGACCTTGGATAGATGCATCGCAGTAGACTACAAAATCGTCCGTGCCTTCAGGCAATGAGAGGATAGGTGCGCTACAGAGTCTATCCTTTAAGTGCTGAAACGCTGTATCCTGTGTATCACTCCAACGGTAAGCAATGCCTTTCTGTGTCAGTAATGTAAGCGGCTGTGCAATCTTTGAGAAGTCTTTGATAAACCGTCTGTAATAACCCGCCAAACCCAAGAATTGGCGTATTTCGGTTGGTGTGCGAGGTGCAGGCCAGTTCTTGATCGAATCTACCTTGGATGGATCAACATGAATCCCATCCTTGTTTACCACGTGGCCTAGAAAGTGGACTTCACGAAGCCAGAAGTCGCATTTTGAAAACTTAGCGTACAGCTGTTCCGTTCGAAGGAGTTCCAGAATAAGTCGTAAATGCTGCTCATGTTCCTCCCGATTCTTCAAATAGATCAGGATGTCATCAATGAAAACAATAACAAACTTGTCAAGATAAGGTTTGCACATCCTGTTCATAAGATCCATGAAAACCGCAGGCGCGTTCGTTAGCCCGAATGGCATGACCAAAAACTCGTAATGACCGTAGCGAGTTCTGAATGCTGTTTTGGAGACGTCCTCATCCCGGACTCTCAGTTGATGGTAACCTGACCTCAGATCAATCTTTGAGTAATAGCTCGACCCTTGTAACTGGTCGAATAAGTCGTCGATGCGTGGAAGAGGATAACGATTCTTCACCGTCACCTTGTTCAGTTCGCGGTAATCTATGCACATACGAAAGGTACCGTCTTTCTTCTTTACAAATAATACTGGAGCTCCCCAGGGCGAAGAGCTAGGACGTATGAAACCCTTTTTCAAGAGTTCTTGCAATTGCTTAGACAGTTCTTCCAGTTCAGTTGGAGCTAAGCGGTAAGGCGCTCGAGCTATGGGTGCTGCTCCAGGAGCTAGCTCGATCTGAAATTCGACCTGGCGATGCGGCGGTAGCCCAGGTAACTCTTCCGGAAACACTTGAGGAAAGTCGCGTACTACAGGAATATCCCCAATCTTTTTCTCTGTCGTCGATGTATCAGTAACGAGTGCTAAAATAGCTATGTGACCCTTTCGCAGACACTTCTGAGCCTTCAAGAAGGAGATGATGCCACTCACGACACCACTCTTGTCGCCTTGAACTTCGAGAGGTTCTTTGCCAGAACGAGGAATACGAATGATCTTCTCCTTGCATAGGATCTCTGCTTGCTGTTGGGATAACCAATCCATACCGATAACAATGTCGAAACTACTCAGAGTTATAGGAATGAGATCGATAGAGAAAGTCTGACCGGCGAGGATAAGATTACAACCCTGAACTATGTGTGTGGCTTCTAGACTTTTACCGTTAGCTAACTCTACGACATGTTTAGTGTTCAAAAGTGTTGGTGCGCGTTTAAGCATTTGACTAACGTTCAGAGACATATAACTGGTATCCGCACCTGAATCAAATAATACGGTAACATAAAAGTCGTCGAGAAGAAACTTACCCGTAACCACATTAGGATCGTTCCTTGCGTCACTCTGACCAATCACAAACATACGACCCTTTGCACCATTGTTGTTGTTGTTTCCCCCATTGTTGTTCCCACTGCCCTGATTATTGTTGTTGTTATTTTGATTCTGGTTTAACTGGGGGCAGTTCCGTTTGAAGTGACCTTCAGCCCCACACTGAAAGCATGTTTTATTTCCTTGCTGTTGTTGCTGTGACTGGTTTCGTGGAACGGGTGGCTGTTGTTGCTGGTTCTGATTCGCAGGCCTTGTGCTCCTGCAATCTTTAGCTTCATGACCTACCCTTAGACATCTCTGACAGCGGACTTTACGACACTGACCACTGTGGTGTTTGTTGCACCTGTTACATAGTGGATGAATTCCCCGATATCCACTCTGCCCCTGACCACCAGACGATTGCTGACTCGGACTCTGGTAATCACTAGTCTTGCGCAGTTGCTGTGCTTGAGACTGTACAATAGCTGAACCCCTGCTGGAATCCCTTTCCCATTTCCGCTTGTTGTCGCTGGGAGTAGCAGGAGTAGCTGGAGTGGTAACGGTAGTAGCGCTGATACGTTTAGGCAGCCTGTTCTGTTCAACCGCCTGATCGGTGAGGCGATGAGCTAGCTTGACGATCTGTTGAATAGTGCCAAGATTCGCTGAGGTTACGTGACTTTGAATCTCCGGCACCAGACCGTTGAGATACAGTTCGATACGCTTAATGGGAGGGTCCACCATAGTAGGACACAGAATAGCCAACTCATTTGATCTTCTGGTGTACGCTTCAATTTCTGACCCCGTCATTTTCAAGTGGTAAAACTCTACCTCCAGCTTATGAATGTCATCACGGCTACAGTATTCCTCTTTGATCAATTCCTTGAAACCGTTCCAGGGTGTGGCATTAGCAACAGCCAACCCTAACATCTGAACTTGCGCATTCCACCAAGTCAGCGCAATGCCTTCTAGAGTACCAGTGGCGTACTTCACCCTGCGAGCCTCAGGGCATTCGCACATTTCAAATACAGACTCGAGCTTTTCAAACCAATGGAGGAGTCCAACCACTCCTTCCGTGCCACTAAAAGTAGTAGGACGACAGTCCATGAAAGTTTTGAAGGTACAAACAGGTGGCTGAGCGTGCTGACCTGTTGTATATAAGAATCCAGTACAAGATTAAACACAAGAGTTCGTTTAGGAGTGTAGGATCTAAAGATCCTAGTGTGAGTTACAACTGCAGGGTATACCTCCTGCTTGTGCGGCTGCAAGTGCCTCAGCAACTCGCTCGTTAATGAGAGCCGTCAATTGGGCTTGCGTCATGTTAATACGTCCAGACATGATCTTCATAGCAAATATGACATAAGTGAGAGAGGTTCGCGAGTAGTGCGATAACAAAAGAGAATAATCACACAAGTGTTCTCATGCAATGGTGTTAAGTTAACCTAAGCATACCCGGAGCAAAGTTCTATGCAATTCTAGCAAGTAGGCAATAAGACATGTACCATATTACCTAGAATGTTGAGTCTTGCACGTGGAGCGAGGCGTCGTTGTGGATCGTTGAGCACTGTTTCGGTTATAGTCTGGTTTTAATAAAAACGTTTTCCCCTTATTAAAACCGAGTTCTCTATAACCAATGGCTCTGATACCAATCTGTCACACCCCCAAAATCCACACGCGGAGTACCACCGCTTGGAGGCGTGACATTACCAGGATCAAGCCACCAATCATATTGAACATAAGTATTTATATATCAAAAGTCATTCATCAATACGAAAGGTGTTTACAAAACCAAATATAAACAAGTGTGTAGCGGAAGCATTAATGTAAAACCCAACATAAGTTTAAGTACAAAATGTTATAATGTTTAACAACACATTCACGATCCATGTCCACAACGACCGTGCCTCCCGTGCAAGCTCCAAAAGTACCTATGGTCCTGCAAGGCATGTAACAGAGAGTCAACAAAAAGTTGAGCGAGTTCACAGTTGGTTATTTAGTGATAATGTTCGTATCGTAAATCGTATGTTCGTTTAAAAATCATGTATCGTATGTAATAGCATCGCGGCCCTCTAGGCATGTTTGCGAAGTTTAGTGGGGGTTTCCCATATGTTCACTAGACTAGGTATATTTGTATCGCGGCCCTCCAGGCATGTTTGCGAAGATTTAAGTATAGTTCGCGGCCATTCCAGTCATGTTTGCGAAGATTGTTCTAGTATCGCGGCCGATCCCGGCATGTTTGCGAAGAGATGTATAAGTATCACTAGTCTAGTAGTATCTACCATTGACCTTCCTCTCACGAGGCCAATGGTATGTAATTCCAATAACTCATAAGCATAAATAATCAATTCATCAACCCATTCCCAAACCCCGGGAATCCCATGCCTTGGTAGAAGTGTGAACTCACCTTGTTTGCTCGGTATGCTAAGTTAAGTGCTCACAATTAATCAGTCAAGTCCTATAGTGCACGTATACTCAATCAGTTCACGTTCGTAATATTTCACATGTAACTATCATCACAGTAATATCACAAAGCGTGTTTGACAGTTAATCGCACATCATATGATAGTTAATCACAGTTTATTATCGCATATCATCCAATAACGTACTTAATACATTTACTGACTTGGCATAGTTAATGAGCCATAACATAGTTAAATCAGAACTAACAGAGTTGACATAGTTGATATAACCCAGTTAATTTACTTAACAAATATAACAGTTTACTAGTGGTTACCAACTAACAGGATTATTTACTTAACATAGTTACCCACTTAATAGGGTTATATATATCAATAAAGTTAACCTAGTTAACTTACTTAACAACTAACAGAGTTAATTATCTGAGTTATTAACTAACAGTTTAGTAAAACACATAATACATGGGACGAAAACAGGATTTCGAAATCCCTCCTTGGCCAAAATCCCTTAATGCCGAAAACACATACATGGCCGAAAACCCTTTAGCCGAAAACCCCTTATGTCCGAAATCCATATGAACCAAAATCCCATCTGGGCCGAAAACACCCTATGGGCCGAACTGTTTGGGCCGAAATCACATAAGTGATTTTGTCCACTTCCTTTGTGTGGGGGTTTTCGTTACTATTCAATCATCATCAATACTTACTGTAACTTAAAACCCAGTAACTATATCTCATTACAGATACATGATGAATCATTTATAAGTCATTAATCAACCATTGATATGAAACAATTATTCTACCAAAGCTTTGTGAAATTTAGAACATAAACCCATCAGTTTATCAATCATAACATATACCCTCTGTTGTTCAAAATATCAAATATACAGAAGGTTCAAAGATGATAATTATCTAGCAAGCACACTAGGATAAATCACATATTCACATATATACATACATCATGATTAAACATCCAATAATCATATGATAAGCATCTTAAACAACTGAACATGAAGATCACTAACCAAGGATTAAACAGAGGTTTGCTTCAAATGAGGAACTCTTTGTGGGTTTCAGATGTAGAGAGAGAGAACAAAGGGATAAGGTTTGGTAAGTGGGTAACGTCTCGGAGAAGATTTGTTTATAAACTGATTACATATAAAAATATCTCAACACTGGGCCAAGGCCCACCCTCTGATTTCGTTGGTCATAATTGGACGAAAACACTTAGAGTGTTTTCACCACTTGGGTGTTTTCATGAGCACTTGTTCTCAGTAAAGTTCCATCTTTGCTTAACATGTTAAATAATAAAACCTTATTAACATACAATCACACATAATAAATATTATGGATTTCCAAGTACAAAAATATTAATCGAAATACGATATAACGTATTACAAAGGTAAGCGTTGTGAAACAACGAGTCGTATCAACAAACAATTAAAAAAAAAATTAGCGTGCACTAAATGCGAAGATAGAATCTTGGAAATTCGAGTTGTCACATATCGATTCTTGATAGTAAGCTTGTTAAGCTCACGATAATCGATACACATCCTAAAGGATCCATCCTTCTTCTTGACAAAAAGAACGGGAGCACCCCAGGGTGAAAAGCTAGGACGAATAAAACCTTTGTCAGAGAGCTCCTGAAGCTGCTTAGACAACTCTTGCATCTCAGATGGTGCAAGACGATATGGAGCTCTGGCAATGGGATTTGCACCAGGTACGAGATCAATGCGGAACTCGACTTGGCGTGCTGGAGGTAGACCAGGTAACTCTTCAGGGAAAACTTCAGAATAATTCCGAACGACAGGAATATCTGAAATAGACTTACCCTTTCCTTTATCTGCTGTAACATGTGCTAAGAAAGCCACATAGTTCTTCCGCAGATACTTCCGAGCTTTAAAACAAGACATGAGTTTGAGACCACCGGCAGGTTTCTCACCTTGAACCTGTAGGATCTCGCCTGTCGAAAGCGGCACACGAACAATCTTCTCAAAACAAACTATCTCAGCGTGATACTTGGATAACCAATCCATACCCACAATGACGTCGAAGCTTCCAAGTTGCATAGGCGTGAGATTAATAGGAAAAAGATGATCGTTAAGGTTCAACTGGCAGTTGTGAAGAACAGAATCAAGAACAATGGGTTCACCACTAGCAACTTCTACTGTCAAAGGTTTACCTAGTTTTGTTCTAGACACTCGAAGTAATGGCTCAAAAGACAATGACACAAAACTCTTGTCGGCACCCGAATCAAAAAGAACAGATGCAGACTGATTATTAATAAAGAACGTACCGTTCACCACATTATCATCCTCCTGCGCCTCTTGGGCATTCAAGTTAAAAGCTCGTCCTCGAGCCTGAGCCTGATTTTGGTTCTGATTCTGATTTTGGTTGGCTAGCCTTGGGCACCGGTTCCTGTAGTGGGTCAGATCCCCACAATTGTAGCACGAACCAGGAGGAAAATGAGGTCGTGCAGCTTGACCCTGTTGCTGAGCAAGAGGCTGAGCAACTTGTTGGGCTTGGTTCTGAACTGCCTGGTTCTGGTTAACAGGAATGCGGCAGGCGACATCAAGATGACCAGGCCTTCCGCAGTTGGTGCACTGACGACACTGGAGGTGTGGTTGATAATGGCCGTTACACCTGTTGCATAAGGGTGCATTGCCAAGATAAGGCTTCTTGGTTAGTGGTTGCGCAGGCTGATTTGGTGCAGCTTGAGCCTGTGCAGTAACAGCATAGTTTTGGGAAGCCTTCCGCTTCCTAGACCCTCCAGAATTCTTTCCCTTCTTGTTTTGACTTTTCTTGCTATCTTCCTTATCAGACACCTGCTTCTTACCCTTGTCACCCTTTTTATGCAGCTTTCCCTTTCGAATCTGCGACTCAGTCAATGTCGCTGATAACTCGATCGCCTGACGGAGTGTGGTAGGGTTACTACCAGTAATGATGTCTTGTACTGAGTCAGGTAGGCCGTCGATGTATCTTTCGATAGCCTTGTCGAGTGGGGTAACCATAGTTGGGCAAAGCAGACTCAACTCCTCAAACCTATCAGTATAAGCCCTGTGCTCGCCACTGTCTTGTTTCAAGTCCTCAAACTCTTTCTCCAACGCTCGCTGTTCATGACGAGGACAAAATTCCCTCATCATAAGGGCCCTGAGTTGAGCCCATGTCTGTGCTAGAGCAACTTCTGCACCCCTGTCTCTCATAACCCCGTTCCACCATGTGAGAGACCTCTTCTGAAATACGCTCGAAGAAAACTCGACCTTGCGATTATCCGGACACTGCACGTGGCGGAAAGTATTCTCAATGCTCTCAAACCATTGAAGAAGCCCAGTCGCTCCTTCAGAACCACTAAACTTGAGTGGTTTAGCCGAGTTAAAATCCTTGTATTTGCATGGAGCATTGTGGTTGTTGTTGGCTTGTTGCCATTGAGCAAAGAGATTTGGGAATTGAGCAGCCATCTGCTGCGCAATAATTTCTGCCAGTTCGGCAGTCGCTATCTGGTTCTCGCGTCGAGGAGGCATTCTAAAAGAGGAAATCATGAAAGGAAACGAGTGAGATGATTGGATGAAGAGAATGAGATGAAATAAAATCAACAAAAGCAAAGATGGTGGTCATTCGTCCGCATTACCAAGCAAACAAATGACACACAGTGACTAATCAAAGTAAATGGGTCAAAAATAATGTATCGCGAAGATATGCTCGCCTATAAGTGAACACTCATCCCAAGAATTCCCAGGTAAGCACAACTGGTCTCGCGTCTGATGAGATATATACGAAGTGCTTGCCTAGACAGAAAACCCAGAATACAGGCATTCACTCTTCCAGTTTGCACGTGTTCACATTATTTAAAACCCAAAACCTTGACGAGATTTTGAAAATTTGAAGGCACAAGGCCAAAAATTTAGTCAAACTGGAAGGGTTCAAAACCTTATAACAGAGGGTTCAAAACCTTGTAATAAATCATTCAAAAACAGATGATTGTTTTTCAAAAATCATTTCGGAAAAATTTGGTTTTTGTTTTGAGAATCACCTAAGGATAGGTGATGTGCATGTTTTAAGATCTAAACACAAGATAACTTGTGTTAGGGTCCTAGAAAGGTTATAGTCTAGGTCAAAGAATTACTAATAACCTAATTCCCTATAACCATTGGCTCTGATACCAACTCTTCTGTCACACCCCGACCACGTATAGCATACAAGACGTGGCGGAAAACGTCGGGGAGTGTTGTAACAGAATTAATTGTTTCATAACCATGGCATACAAAGTTGTATTTATTTATCAACACAAGAGTTTCATTGTTTTAAACAGGAATCAAAGAGTTTTTAACATAATTAAACATAGTCTATCTTCGTTTTAAATCTCTAAGGCACAGGTCCGCCCTAGTGTCATGATCGTCATCCTACGGAAAAGCTCCTGAAAACACATGTGAAAATAGGTACGTCAGCATAAAAATGCCTTTGAGATACATAGGTTTGTGAAAATAAGATTCATGACTTAAGTTTAAGAAAATGTTTAGTCATGAACCTTGTAATTTGATTTGTTTTGTAAATCGCTTGAAAAACAATAAGTTCAGATGATATGTATAAATAAAAGAATAATGTATGGTTAAATGAATAACCATGTAAAATGAGTTGTATAAAATAAACCGTATTGTAAAACAAAGTCTTGTGAAAACATGTTACTTGCATAAATGTATAAGTCCAAAATCAATGATTTAAATAACGCTATGATATGTAATATAATACAAACACTTATATATAGGAAGTACCAACGGCGTATCCACCATGCTTGTATCATATTACTCACATTTCGTTACTTAAGTCACTTAACCAACCAACAATGTATAATGTCTATGTTTAAACCAATTGTCAAAAGTCCTTGTATAAACCATGTCAAATGTTGATAGTCCAAAAGTAGTCAAGTAATGTGTAACAAATGTTATGTCTTGTAAGTAAAGTATTGTCAAATAGTCCAAATGTAGAAATGTACAAAACAAAGTATTTTGAATGTATCAAAAAGTTATGTTTCGCAAAGTAATACATGTTACATTGATACAAACATTTATGTGGTAAGTTAACGCATACATTCAAGCCTTGAGACAGTCGGATAATCCTTTCAGTCAAGGTTATCAAAAGAATTGTATTCGGATTCAGTCATTCCTTACATCCAAACAAACCCGGGATGTCAGGAATGAGATTTGTTAAGTCCTATGGTACCAGTACTTACTACCGAGCGGCGTAGCTAATGTTAATGAATGTATTGTTCCATTGTAAACAACCCAAATGTCATACCAAAATGTAAACATGTGATGAAAACAACTGTACTAAGTATGTAACAAATGGACATACATAGCATGTGACGTGAAACAAATGTACTAAGTATGCACACAATGGACATACATAGCATGAAATGTAATGTAAACAATGTACCAAGTACGCACACAATGGGCATACATAGCATGAAATGTAATGTAAAAAAATGTACTAAGTACGCACACAATGGGCATACATAGCATGAAATGTAATGTAAAACATGTACTATAATGTACTAACGAACATAGCAGGTATATGATGTGAAAACATGGAAAACATGAAAGTAACAAGTAGGCACATGTGTTTCACCCCAAAATAGTTTGAAAACAGTAAAAGTGGGGTCTATGTACTCACTTGAGATTGCTCAGAAGTCCTAAGATAACCACCAAGCAATGCTAGAGATCACGGAATATCAAACAGCACCTAATATAGGTAACTACATTAATAAACCGGACTTAAATCGGAGGATCGGATAGAATGAGGGATCGTAAACCAAATGAGTATGGGAACTCATGTAGTATGGTTTAACAAAGCCTACATACTAAATGAAACCTAACCTAAGTGCTTGTGACCCATTACGACCCGTTTAGGTAGCTTATGCTACTTTAACGCGTCGTTCGCGTGAAACGCGTTCGGACCGCCTAACTAGTCCTATGACAAGTAATATATGCCTTAACATGTCTAATGTGGTTGTCAAATCCGTTTAGATGTCAAAAGTTATGTTACATATGTTTAAAATGAATTTTGGCATCAAAGGGGTATTTTGGTAATTTACCTAAGGCATATAAACTACCTATCATACAACTACTTAAACGAAGCGACCATAAGGTATAACCTCGTAAGGTTATTCCCTATATACTATGGTCACCTAATGTGCTTGGTCGGATCCTAATGATCGACCAAACGGGTCGGGTTCGAAAGTATAAGCGATTGTTTAGATCGCTTACCTTACGACCCTATATAAGCACTAAACTAAAAGTGACGAGTTAAGCATGTTAAAACATGCTTAACTAAGTTTAGAAAACAGGTTTGGTATCACAACAAACGGTTGTGATACCTAAGAGTAGTTTGGTTACAAAATACGCAAGAATACGTATTCTGACCGAAACTACGGCTCGTCACTGAGCCTAGATAACGTGGTAATCAGTAGGTATAGTCACTAGGGACTATAACCATCGTGATCACGCTCACGTTATGAAGTTCAAACGAACTTCGCATCGACCATAAACTGGTCAATGCAGAAAGTCAAACAAAGTTTGACTTTCGGACTCGAAAGCGATAAAAGAACGAAATAATACTTACGAAGGGTCCCCGAATGCTAATCGTGATCAAAATAACTCAGGTATGAAACAATGGTTCCAACTTAGAGTCTTTTAGATCAGATTCTAGTGAGTTTGAAGTAATGGGGGGTGGGTTATTTATAGTTTTCGGGTAACCGTTAAGATCGTTTCATGAAAACCGTGCTCGAATCTTGTGCGTACACTTGTCCAATTGTTGTGGTGCCTAAAAATGACCCTAAATGATCAGAATGGGCGATTTAGAGTGTGTGGTTGTGGTTAAAACAGCTGGAAATTGCTGACTAAGCGTTCTTATCTGATCAGGGAGGCTGAGGCGGCCCGCTTCAGGATCAGACAAGGCTAATGCGGGCCGCTTGGCCCTTCTGATCAGCATAATACTTTCAAAAATGGCAGTTTCAGCCCCTGCACGTGTTTAAGGCCTTTTCCGACACTTCTAAGGCCCGTAAAGCCAACTTTAAGGCCCTAAAATGATGCCCAAACATTGTGGACATGAAACATGTTCAAAAATATGTCGGATGTCAGTTCGTTTGGTCGTACGAACGCGATGTTTGCTTAATTACGACGGATGTCAGTTCATGCCAAACACTAAAATAAAATATTATAGTGCTTACATAAATTTTTGGATGTCCAGATGTATTCAGAACGTGAGTTATGCGCAAAAGTGCAAACTTGTGCACTTTTTGACACTTTTAGTCCCTGAATGACCCAAAAGTTTATTTTAGCGCACCGAACCCCTTAAAGCCTATTTCTAAGCTATGTAAAGGATATTTTAAGGTGTGTTTAACTTATGGTCATGTTCCGAAATATTCGTTACAGTTCAAATTGGCATACTTTCGCAGTTTGTCAAGTTTAGTCCCTGTAGACGAATTAATCTTGTTTTTGCCATACCAAAGCCTTCAAAACTTATTTCTAAGTTATGTAAAGGTTATTTAAGGTATGTTAAGTATATGTAGATGTTCCGGAGTATTTGTCGCATTAAACTGATTACGTTTTCGCATCAGTTTGCGTATAACTCTCCAGAAAGCGATATAGAGTTTGAAATTACACAAAAGTCAAAACATGAACAATGTAAAACATAACAAAAAAAACATTGGGATAAAATAACATTGTTTTATTGATAATTGTACTGTTCACAATGATTACAAGCACGGATGTTACAATTCAGCCTCACCCTCTCTCGTTACTCTCCATTGATCGCATGAGTTTGTGGTGCAAGATTTCACATCGCTTTCTGATGTGCGTAAAATACAACATATAAATTACATCAAACAAGACGTAAAATCAACCCTTTTCGGTACTAATGTTGGAAAAAATATGTTTCTTTGTTTACTTTTAATTTATAGGATCAAAAGAGCTTAAACGCACAAAAGGAACTAATTAACAGCAGAAACCAAAATAAATACAAAGAAGAAGGATTGATATGACTTGCTGAACCCTTATCCACATCCAAGCCAACAAAAATAACAAAAACAGAAGCTTAGGCACGGGGCCGTGCCCACCAGGCACGGGGTCGTGCCCAGTCAAGATTCCCTGCAGAAAAAGACAACAGCAAAAGAGAAACCAACACGGGGCTGTGCCAACTCAACATGGGCCGTGGTCAACTCTAAGATTCGCAAAATCTGAGATAGTACAACAAGTACACTCACCACGGACCGTGCCGTTGACACACGGGGCCGTGTTAGTACAATATCTGACATCTGCAGTTAATGAAGAAGAAAGAGAATGAAGGCCACGGGGCCGTGCCAGGTGGGTACGAGGTCGTGTGAGCAGTCTGACTCCAGCTATAAATAGGGGTGCTTGGTTTCATTCCAACTCATTTAACAACCCGCACGTTCGTGCGTTGTTACCACTCGTTATACTCGTTACGCATAGCACCAGAGATTCAGATCATAATGTAGCCATATCAAATACATCGCTACTTCGCAGTATTTTCGCATATTACGCATACTTTATCGCTATAACACATCACATCACATGTACTAACACTCACGATGACGTTGAGTGAGGATCTATTCTACCCTCCTCGATAGCCGTGATGTGTCGCAACGCAACGCATATTCTCACTAAGTGTCTTGCCAATCGGATCGCTATCCGATCGAACGACTGTTCGATCAATCGACCTGGAGGGTAGAGATACTTCTCTGTTTTCAAAATGCTACAACAAAAACTTCAAAGCCATCATACACAGACACATCCTTACCAAACGAATGTCAATCCAATCGAATGGCCATCCGATCGGATTACCATTCGACACTTGGTTACTTTCCACCGTTTTACGCACAGCTCTTCACTTATACCATCGTTAACTGTTCAGGCTAATCACTCTAGCGCTCCCTTCAATCCATTTCCATCGCTGTGAGTATACTCGAACCCTTTTTATCGCCTTTTGGGTCTAACATACGTTCATATCAAATCAAATTATCAAAATGAATTATTCAATCAAACTGTTTATCACTTGCGAATAACTGTTATGCATATTTACACGTGATGCTAGTTACATATGTGTTAGGACTTTTACTCGCGAGGTCCCGCCTTAACTAGTATAGTACTATAGTACCCGACGGGGTCTAGTTAGGATGAATAGCAATCGCAATCGCAATCGCCGCTCGAGAGACTTAGCTGGTAGTATCTGCCTAATATATGTGTTGAGGTATCTCGTTTATGTATGTGATGTTTCGCTATCAAAACTTGTATACTCACCAATACTTTTGTATTGACGTTGTTTTAACGTATGTTGCAGGTTTAGTCGCAGTCTACATCAAATCAAGCTAGGAAGTCTAGAAACTCACTTAAAATCTAGGTTGTCAGATTTGTATTGTTCGAGAGGACAAGAAATCTGTGATAACTTATGTGATTGTATTGTTTGTTAGTATGGGATAACAAATGTAATAAATATTATCGCTTTATAGTTGTTATGGATTCTCTTAAGCAATCTGATTCGCCTAGTGCCGCGCCCCGATGATTCCGCCATCGGTTGGGGTGTGACAGATTGGTATCAGAGCCATAACTATAGGGAATTAGGTAAAATTTTGTGACTCGACCTAGTCTGGGTCGATGTCTTAGAAATGACCTAGTCTATAGTCTAAGTACCAACAGGCCGACTCATGCGAACCCAGCAGGATTTGCACGGGCCTACTTGATGCTCTCATTCGAATCCGCTAAAACTACAACTTCGCGTGAACACCACATACTACACCTTCACACGAAGAGCCTTTCCTAAGGCTGGAATATTACTTACCCTTTCCTAAGGCCGACACAATATACACGTTTTCGAAAATATTCGCATAACACAACCGAGTGGTCCAGTCGAGATCAGGCGTGAAAACCAAGCACTCTTGATAAGATTGCTCACTCAGCGCATTTTTCTAGCACGAGAACTTTTCGTCGAGCTAGGAGTGACATCCATATCTCAACAAAAATCTCCATTTCAAAATCTAGTGGAACTCCCGAACTTATTCGAAGAGCACAACAGCAGCTAGGAGTGAAGTTATTAAGTCAGGGGTGAAACCCGTATCTTAATAAACCGTTCCACTCTCTATAAAATGGTTTTCAAAAGCTCTCACCAAGGACTCGACTATAACGATAACTCGAGCCACACGATGACTAGGAAGACGAATGCCATGAGCTGCATCCCAGTGGAAGCATAAGTCTTCTAGGGCAACGCGTGTGCACGAACTTGTTGGGTATAGTTGGGTTACCTTGGGTAGTCGACGCCTAAACACCCGAGGCACTCTATCTATTTTTCTTGCATATGACTTGCCGATTTTACTCTTTACTGAACCTATTTATGCTTATGTGTTTGCAATTTAACACTTCACGCTTTATCGACTTCCCGATTTATCGATTTTCGCTCCCTGTTTTATAAACGCACAACACGCTCAGCCATCGCAATCTAAAACTAAAACCGAATGTTCGCAACAAAACTAATGTCTAATTACTCACTTTCACTCTCGCTCTCTCCCTCTTCATCGCCTCCTCGCGCATTCTACCCGACATATATGTGTGTAAGTATAAACTACAACTATTTATATGTATAAAATGAATCAATTGTGTGAGAACTTAGGAATCTCGCGTCTCCTATGTGGCTCCTATGTGAAATCTATTATATTACTCGTAACAAGTTTTGAACGCACTCAATCGCATCGCAAAACTCAAAAATCATTATGATCAAATCTCACTCCAAATCTCTCTCTGTCTAGATGTCTTCCAACGACTCTGCCTCGAGACAAACAGCTAGGAGAAGAGCCAAACGAAGCGTCGAAAAGAGGATTGCCTCGCTTGTGGCCAAGGAAGTGGCCAAGGTCATTCCTCAAATTGTCACTCTAGTACACTCTCTCAGCAACTCTCGAACCTTAGAAGACTCTAAGACGGAAGCGCCGCAATCTGCTTTCCTCTACAAACACTTCAAAGCCTGTGGCCCGATGCAGTTCACGGGTGAAGGAGGTGTGTCCCAGCTACTCCAGTGGTTCGATTCTATCGAAGTTACCCTTCTTCAGAGTGGGTGTCCCGATAGTTTCTGTACTACTTACGCGACCGGGGTATTTCAATCGCGAGCACTCAACTGGTGGACTGCCGAACGTAACAAACGTGGGATCTCCGCAACTTATGCTCTCTCTTGGGATGAGCTGAAGGAGTTCATGAAGAAAGAGTATTGCCCTCCCAACGAAGTCCAAAAACTAGAAGACGAATTTTGGGAAATCAAGCAAGTCGAAGGTGACAATACTGGCTACACCGCAAGGTTCAAACAGCTTAGCATAATCTGCCCAAGTCAAGTTAACACTTCCGAAAAAGCCATCACAAAGTACTTTCACAGTTTGCTTGAATTTGTGGGCGATTTTGTCAAAGCTGCAAGACCTGCTACCATCAAAGAAAACTACCGCTTGGCCGCAGAAATCAACGACAAACGAGTCTTGGACGGATTCTTCTCCAAGAACCATGTCAAACAAGCTCATCAAGCAATCGTCATCGGTTCTTCCAACGATTCTACCGATGATTCTTCAAGTGAGTCCTCATACGAATCCTCCGATGATAACGCACCACCTCAGGAAGCTCAGCCCAGCCGCAAACAAAAGTCCATGAGCCCAAACTCTTCAACAACTGAACTGTCGCAACCAGAACCTCTACAAGCAGTTCCAGTTCACTCGAAGCGCGTCTATAATGGAACTCAACCCCTGTCTCTCTCGTGTACGTATCACTACCCGTCGGAAGCTAACTATCGCTATTGCGCAAATTGCAACTGGTATGGTCATCTTACCCAGCACTGCCGCACGGGGCCGCAGACTTGAGGAATCTCAGCAACAATCGCAGTCTCCGCAGAAGTCCTCTACAGCAACATCAATTATGCTTCTAATGTTGTTGTAACGATACGATTTTCGTCATTAATTCCTTTTACGTGATGAATTTGTTCTATTTCTCGACACAACGTGGACTCTATTTATCTCTCATTCTCTCGCACTCGCGCACAGACTATATACTAGCACCATATACTATATAACATGTTTTACCCCTACTATGCATTCTTGAAACAAAGTACGATAAACGTGCAAGGATTAAATTAATCACGGGTGCACACGGGATTATTGTGATCAGTGCACGGAGATCGTAAGGAGTTTCAATGATGCCATAACGTTAAAAGCATGGTTAAGCGTGGTGGATACGCCGCTGGTACTTCCTATATATAAGCGTCTTGACCATGTCGACACAGTGTGATGTCTATTCATGGGGCAGAGGCGTGTGGTTGAAACATGGTCGATACGCCGCTGGTACTTCCTAAATATAAGTGATTCATCATGCCAACCAATGTCTTGTGAAGAAAGTGCCATACAAGTCGAACGTTATTAGACTAAGTATACTATTAAATCTATTTTCGACACACTAAAATACATCGCAAGGCGTAACAATCTCAATCGAAACTCAAAGCGTGTCATCACTAGAATTTTTGTAAGTCAAACGCGCTCGCAATCGCATTAACGCTGGAATCTATCTCGCAATTGCTTATTATGTGTATCGCGCTACCGCTTATCGTGTGTATCGTTCTATCGCTTTGTGCATTATTCTATCGCTCATCGTGTATCGCTTAACGTTTATCGCTATCGCTATCACTTACCGTTATCTAAGTTATCTGTGTTATGATATCACACATGACCTCGCTTCACGAGACGAAACTGATAGGGTTAAAACATGGTGGATACGCCGCTGGTACTTCCTATATATAAGTGTTTTAGCCATATCAGCAGACTTTCGTGGAAAAAGGCCATATGGGGCTTAATGTTAGTTAAAATTTGTGGTGTTGTTGAATCTAATCAAATCGCATGTCCCCATCGCTTGCAACGCATCAATCGTCGCCTATCGCTCGACGGTTGTCGCTATCGCCATCGCTTATCGCTTCTTGATTATCGCCGCCGTCTGCGCTCATTATGTTGGTGTTCTGCTATCGATTATCGCGTACCACTTACCGCTCGTCGCACTCGCTCGAGTCGTTGAACGGAGTTCGTAAACGACTTCATCGCTCAGTTTGCTCAATCTCTCTCCTACACTTGGTCCAACCATCTTTCGCTTGGACCGAGGGAATCGAAATCTATCAGTACTATGTCGACACACATGACACTGCCTCACGGGACGGAAGCCATATGGCTAAAGCATGGTGGATACGCCGCTGGTACTTCCTATATATAATTGTTTTAGCCATATTGTCAAACTTTCGTGGGAAAGTGCCATGCGGGGATGACTTTAAATTTAAGATCTTTGATGTTATTTAAAACCTTTGTGTAAACAAAGCTTTTTCTTACAAACATTTTCTAAAAAATTTAATCAGAATCCTTGTACAAAACGAGATTTTCTTGTAACGTTGGTGTGGCAATCGACTCAAGTTAATGCCGCGTGACGAGAAAATTTCGTAAAATGAGTTTTAATCACCCTAAAATCTTTTAGTAACCTAAGAAAACTCCTCTCATGGCGCTGGTGTGAACATCAAAACAGTTTGACACCACACAGTGGGAAGATTTTTCATAAATAAGTTTTATCCAAACCTTTTCGAATTAATCAACTTTTTCAGGAATTCAAAACACTTTTGGATCGCCTTTCGTGTGTTGCCATCTTTTGTTATACGAATCGCCTTACTCGCAGCCATCTTCAGTCCTTGCAACGCTCTCGCTCGTCGAAATTCAATTGATCGCTCGTTATTTTGACGCTTTTATCACTACTCTCACTCGCATCAATTCCCCAACCCTTCTTGTGGATTAATTTCGGGACGAAATTTCCTAAAGCAGGGGAGACTGTAACAACCCGCACGTTCGTGCGTTGTTACCACTCGTTATACTCGTTATGCCTAGCACTAGAGATTCGGATCATAATGTAGCCATATCAAATACATCGCTACTTCGCAGTATTTTCGCATATTACGCATACTTTATCGCTATAACACATCACATCGCATGTACTAACACTCACGATGACGTTGAGTGAGGACCTATTCTACCCTCCTCGATAGCCGTGATGTGTCACAACGCAACGCATATTCGAAACGCGCAACTCGATTATCGCAACGCAGACTTTGAAATGTGGATATTTATACGACCCTATGTTATAATAAATATATGAATGTGGGTATGAAAATGTGTGACCAAACTATCGCAACGCTTAATGAATGAAACGAGGCATCGAAACGCAAATCGCCGGAGACCACCAATCGAATGACCATTCGATCGGATTGCCATCCGATCCTTGGCACCCCATCACCTTCTCTCCTCTCCCCCTATAAATAGCACTTGTCACATCACTTGAACAGTGATGTGACAGATCTCGTTCGACCAGCGCACTTTTGGCTCTATTCCTCTCGATTCCTCGCGATTCTTGTAAGTTCCTACCTCAAATCTTGTACTTCTACAATCTACATGCACTCCTTCATCTTTTTCACCTTTGAATCTCAACTTTTATCCATGAAATCCATGGATTTGAGGTGCCTAGGGTGATGTCATCATGGAGTTCTCATGAACTTCAAGGTTTGGCTTCATTCCACCAAGAACAACTTAGATCTGAAATATTTCCACACAAATAAGCAATGATTTTGCATAGATCTAAATATTTTCAAAGTTGAAAGGATTAAAAGATGGTTTTCCAACTTTCTTTCAACTCTTTTGCACTCAATGCACTCAAAACCGGTAGAACCGGAGCTCGTTCAGATGCTCTACTCCTTCTTAGTGATGAGTTGGTTCAAGATCTGGTTACTACCAAAGAGACAACCGATTTTAGGTTAAACAAGAAAAATCTTCACGAACCAGTAAATTAATCAGATTTGGGTGATTCCTGTTCGATCGGACGACTTGGAACTTGACGAGGTTCTGTTGTTTAGTACGTTGTCAAACCGTCTCGAACAAATCACAAACTTTCAAAATAATCAAATTCAAAATGATCAGATGCGTTGGGATGGATTGCCGTCTGATCGGATTGCCATATGATCTGATTGCCATCCGATCGAACCGCCATCCGATCGGATTGCACTTGAGCTTTCAACACTTAAACAACTTTCAACAGGTTCAACGGATTGCTATCCGATCGGATTGCCATCCGAACAAGTAACCATCCTGCTGTGAACTTGTTCTCACTAAGTGTCTTGCCAATCAGATCGCTATCCGATCGAACGACCGTTCGATCGATCGACCTGGAGGGTAGAGATACTTCTCTGTTTTCAAAATGCTACAACAAAAACTTCAAAGCCATCATACACAGACACATCCTTACCAAACGAATGTCAATCCAATCGAATGGCCATCCGATCGGATTGCCATCCGATCGGATTACCATTCGACACTTGGTTACTTTCTACCATTTTACGCACCGCTCTTCACTTATGCTATCGTTAACTGTTCATGCTAATCACTCTAGCGCTCCCTTCAATCCATTTCCATCGCTGTGAGTATACTCGAACCCTTTTTATCGCCTTTTGGGTGTAACATACGTTCCTATCAAATCAAATTATCAAAACAAATTATTCAATCAAACTGTTTATCACTTGTGAATAACTGTTATGCATATTTACACGTGATGCTAGTTACATATGTGTTAGGACTTTTACTCGCGAGGTCCCGCCTTAACTAGTATAGTACTATAGTACCCGACGGGGTCTTGTTAGGATGAATAGCAATCGCAATCACAGCTCGAGAGACTTAGCTGGTAGTATCTATCTAATATATGTGTTGAGGTATCTCGTTTATGTATGTGGTAATTCGCAGCACTTTTTATCTACTATGTTTCGCTATCAAAACTTGTATACTCACCAATACTTTTATATTGACGTTTTTTAACGTAGGTTGCAGGTTTAGTCGCAGTCTACATCTAATCAAGCTAGGAAGTCTAGAAACTCAATTAAAATCTAGGTTGTCGGATTTGTATTGTTCGAGAGGACAAGAAATCTGTGATAACTTATGTGATTGTATTGTTTGTTAGTATGGGATAACAAATGTAATAAATATTGTCGCTTTATAGTTGTTATGGATTCTCTTGAGCAATCTGATTCGCCTAGTGCCGTGCCGCGATGATTCCGCCATCGGTTGGGGTGTGACACTCATCCTTTGGCAAACCACTTCTCTCACACTTCCCACAAGTCCAGCACCACTACAACACCAATACCCACAACCATCATCCATCTTTCATCTTTTAGAGTGTCTCGTAGTCTCAGGATCCAAGATCGATCGTAAGAGTCCTTGTCAAACAAAGGCCATGCTTGGCTAAACTCTTACATCACTTGGTGAAGACAAATCCTTTATGTATTACTTTTAATTTCCATTTTTTGGATACTTTGTATTTGGGTATGTATTAATGACTTTAATAACTAGTTTTCTATATTGAAGGTGAATTTTACTTAATCATTTCTTCATGTTTTGTTGATTCACTTATTCATGTCTTTACGGTCTATATAAAGCGCGTCAACTGCCTGGAAGGGGGTTAGAAGGGTGTTTGGGTAAAGTTCTTGCCTCGTTCAGTGTATAGATCCTGCAAGAACCTGATTCAAGCTTAGCAAGGCTTCCCTTGAGGAAGATAGCATCAAATCGGGGGAAGTAAGAACCGCTTGTAATCCCTTATCTATAAACTACTATTAAATCATTAAACCGACCTTGCGGGACTGTATCCTTGCTGACTTAGACCAATGGGTTGAGGGTAACGCTGCCTGGAAGGGGGCCTACAACTTTTCGCATTAATAACTTACTTAATTGTCTTTCGATAATCCGACCTTACGGGACTGTATCCTTGCTGAATCAGACCAATAGGTTGAGGGTAACGCTGCCTGGAAGGGGGCGTACTACTATAACTTAAAAATAATCTCTTAAGAAGCCCAAAGTGCGGAAATCATCAAAGGATACATAAAAGAGGAGTTGGAAGCAAGTGATTCCTTCTTGTCTATTTGTTTTCCTTATATTTTATTTTCTAGTTTATCCTTTTAATACTTTCAAACTTTTTTATCAAAATTTGGTTAGATCAGACGTTAACGATAAGCCGGTACTAAAAGCTCTTGTCCTTGGGTAACCTTGGTATCTTGCCATCACTATACTACGCTTGCGATGGGTGCACTTGCCCTAACGTGTGTAGAGTGATAGTATTATATCATGTTTTATAAATTTAAAGCTTGATTCGCGTGTAAAAAGTGCGTACAATATATCTAAAATTTATATACACAACCACACACACGTCAAGTTTTTGGCGCCGTTGCCGGAGACACTAGGATTTTGAGAAAGCTTAAAATTAACAGCCTAATCATTTTTATCATTTCTTTTTAAGTTTTCCCTCTTTTTCTCCCAATTTTCTACTTTCTGTAGGAATAACACGGGGCCGTGTTGTCACACCCCAACCGATGGCGGAAACATCGGGGCGCGACACTGAGCTAAACAGATTGTCCAAGAGAAATCCATAACAACTAAATTACCGGATAATTAACATTATGTCCCATACCATAACTCATCAAGTAAAAATAATTATTACAGACATAGATATCTTTAGGCAAATTATTGTTCCGACAACTCAAAATATAAATTGTTTGTTTCTAGACTCTCCTACTTGATTCCACAAAAGCAAGAGCACAACATCCTAAGCATTCAAACACCTGTCACATACGTTAAAATAGAGGTCAATACACATAGTGTAAAGGTGAGCATACAAGTTTAATAGTATAATAGTAGCGAAAGCGAGTTTACGCTTACGCATAACCATCATGTAACATCTATAATGTGAAGCAAGTAGGTTATCGACAATGAAATATGCACAGACGTGACTGCGAGTTGTAGAATGCGCAACACATATCACCACTGCGACATGCGAGAAAAGCCCTTAACAACCCCTGGCCCCGATAGGTGCTGAGTCCAAACTATAGTACTATCGTTGCTAAGGTGTCAGGCAACAATCACTGTGTAAACATAACATACAAGCATTCATCGAGTAACACGTAAACATGCAAGCGGTCAGCGTATAAATGTGTTTGTGTTGTGTGATAGTTGTGATTTGATATAAGTAATGTATGTAACACAAAAAAGTGCTTAAAGCAAAAAGGGATTGAGTATACTCACAGATCGTGTTTAGTAAATAAACACTCTCTTGGATTGAAGGGAGCGCTGAGGGATTAGCCTGAACATTTAACGATAGCATAAGCGAATGAACGGCACGTTAAACGGTGAAGAGTGAACCAAGTGACGAATGGTCATCCGATCGGATGACAATCTGAACGGATGGTCATCCGATCGGATGACAATCCGAACGGATGGTCATTCGATCGAATGACAATCCGTTCGGATGGTCATCCGTTCGGATGGCCATTCGGTCGGATTGACATTCGTTTGGGATGGATGTGTTTGTGTATGATGTGACTTTGAAGTTTTCGTCGTAGCATTTTAAAATCAGAGAAGTATCTTTACCTTTCAGGTCGTCTGATCGAACGGTCGTTCGATCGGATGGCGATCCGTCAGTTAGACATTCCTCAGAGAACAAGTTCACAGCAGGATTGTCATTCGATCAGATGGTCTTCCGATCGGATGGCAATCCGTCAGAAACTGATGATCTTTGAAAATTTGATAAAAGTTGAAGTGTTGAAGATTATGTGTCGTCCGATCGGATTGTCGTTCGATCGGAAGGCAATCCGATCGGACGATAATCCGTTCGACAGTCTGATCATTTTGAAACTTGAATATTTAGTTAAGTTTGAAAAGTTTACGTGTTGATCGAGATGGTATGACGACGTGTTAAACAACGGAAATCCCACCAAGTCCAGATTATCTGATCGGATGGGAATCAACCCAGTCCGAGCAGTTAACTGTTCGTGATGGTTTGTTCATGCTCAACCCGAAATTGGTTGTCTCTTTTATAGGATTCAGATCTCAGACCGACACTTCACTAGTAAACGAGTAGAAGGCCTGAACGAGCTCCGATTCTATTGGTTTTGAAGGCATTCAGTGTAAAAGAGTTGAAAGAAAGTTGTGAAACCATCTTTCAATCCTTCTTCACCATGAAAATGTTTAGATCTACGCAAAAATAGTGTTAAATCATGTGGAAATCATGTAGATCTAAGTTTTTCTTGGTGGATTGAGGCCAAACCTTGAAGTTCATGAAAACCCCATGATGACATCATCCTAGGACACCTCAAATCCGCTGATTTCACGGTTAAAAGTGAAGATTCAATGGTGAAAAAGATGAAGAAGTGTGTTTAGATCATAGAAGTACAAGATTTGAGGTAGAAACTTACAAGAATCGCGAGAAATCGAGAGAAAAGAGGGCTTGAGCACGCTGGTCGGAAGAGGGAGCTATCACATCACTGTTTGTGATGTGACAGGGGTATTTATAGGTTGCCAAAAGAGGAAAGTGGGCACAAGTGTTGGATCGGATGTCACATCGATCGGATGGCCATCCGATCGGATGACCATTCGATCGAAGTGGTCCAGCAAGTTAGGTTTCGGCGTTTCGTTTTGCGTGTTGAGCATTGCGATGCGTTTGAGCGAGTGCCGATTAAGCGATGCGATAGATTTACTTAATATTCATAAAGTACTATATCTAATATACAATCACATAATTTAGCTTGTGTTTAGCGTTTGCGATTAGATTGCGTTGCGATAGAGTTGCGATTACGATTGCAATTAATCACCTCAACATAAACACAACATGCACAAGTAACACATAAGAGCATAAACACGTAAAACAATATCCATAACCTATAATTCGAGTTGCAATGCGATAGCGATGCGATTAGCGATTAAACTGCGATTAAATATCGATCTATTAACAAGTACTCCACATAATACAACTAATGCACATTAAAATAGAGTATCGATTACAAGTCAAAGAGTACAATCAATAATTAAGCAAGGAGTGACAGATCGCAATTAGCAATCTTTTCTTCCTTTGACTTTGACTTCAAAAAGTAGGGTTGTTACACGTGCTTGTTCAACACGGGTCGTGTCAGACCTATAGTATCTAGGAAGAGCTGTTTTCTTGTTACTGGAATAGAGACATGGGGCCGTGTTACAGGAGCACGGGGCCTTGTCAAACTTCAAGTATGTTGAAAGTTGAAAACATAAAATTTTTCTAGACAACACAAGGCCGTGCTAATCTTCTGACTGTGTAATTTTTTTTGTTTTTGTTCGCAGAAAATCACACAATTCTGTATAATTCGCAGAAGACCTCCACCTCCGACAATGACATAAAAGTGCCACTTGATGAAACAGAGCGCTTTTTGAGAAAAAAGACTTCAAGCTAAAAACCGACAAAAAGCCTCGACCCAAAACACCCTAGGCAGTTTAACGCACTCTCATGGATTACATATGGCATACGGTCGGTAATCTTGGAGCCACTATTAATCCTCCTAATGTTGATCCAATAACTTTGAGCTTCGACCACACTTAATCCAAATGCTCCAAAATTCCGCCACCTTTCATGGCCTATCCGATGAAGATCCTTATTTACATATTACCAACTTTTTGGAAATATGTGACACCTTTCGGATCAACGGAGCCTCCAACGATGCTATCTGGCTCCATATGTTCCCTTTAACCCTCAAAGACTGAGCCAAATCTTGGCTAAACACCCTCCCAAGTGGGTCCGTGTAGACTTGGGATGAACTTGCCCAAACAGTTTCTCTACAAATATTTCCCTCCTGCTAAAGCCGCCAAACTCATGACCGAAATTAACACCTACTCTCAAGACGACGGGGAATCATTGTACGAGACATGGGAAAGATTCAAGGAGCTATTGAGGAAATGCCCACATCACGGTCTTGAACGTTGGCAACAAGTGCCCACTTTCTGCAACGGACTCTTGCCACACATAAGGCAAATTCTTGATTCCGGCTCCGGGGGGACTCCTTGGGAATCGGCGTCCCAAGGAAATCTATAATGAAATTGAAGAACTAGCTCAAAATAGTTTTTAATGTCACACTCCTAGGGGCTCAAAATCCATAGCCTCGGGCGCCCACAAAGTGGATGAAACCACTTCTATGCAAGCCCAAATCAAAGCCTTAACTACAAAAATAAAGAAACTTGAATTAAACAAAACGACTTCAATTACGGCTTGCGAAGAATTCGGAGGCCCTCATGAAAACTAGAGTTGTATGAAAGACTTAGAAAATCAAACGGAAGTGGTAAATTACCTAAATAACCGGCCACGACCACCGGGAGCTCCAAGTAACTTTCAACAATAACCCCGAAATGAGAAATAAAGCTTCCAACCACAACAAGGAGGAAGAGAAAGACTTAAGGATCTCATAACTCGCCTTTTCTCTAAATCCGATAAAAAGTACTCGGAAACGTTCCTACAAATTGAAGCCAAAATTAGAAACCAATGGGCTAGTGTGCAAAATATAGAAAAACAAGTGAGCCAACTTGCCCAAAATTTCGCCGAGAGACCACAAGGATCCTTATCTAGTAACACCGAAACAAACCCAAAAGCCCAAGTAAACGTAATCAACCTAAGGGGTAGGACCCAAAATTGAACCAACACCATAACAACCCGATCCACTCCCCATAAAAACACCTATTTCCAATAACCAAGAAAATACTCAACCCCAAAATACCGAAACAACCAAACCACCCCGGTCCCTTACCCCGGTCGTTTACTTCGGTAAAAGACCGATGAGCAATTCACTAAGTTCGTAAACTTGCTTAAACAACATCACATCAATCTCCTTTTTTCAAAGTCCTCACTCAAATGCCAAAATACTCTAAGATCATGAGAGAGTTCCTTACTCCAAAAGGAAGATTGAATCCATTCAACAAGTCACCTTAAGTGAAGAATGCTCGGCGACAATCCTCAACAAGCTCCCTAAAAGAAGATTAATCCCGGAAGCTTCACCATTCCTTGCTGTTGGGATTGAACCCTACCAGAGGAACAGAAAATTAAAGCCAAAAATGGATCAGAGCAGTGGATCCAGAATAAGCAGATGTTTCGTACAAGTCTCTCCCCTTGAAAGTGGTTTCAACATCTGTTGACCTCCTATCTACTAATCGTACAAGCTACTGACCGTCAAACTGCTGCTCAAGTGAAGACCTGATTGTCACACCCCCAAATTCCACCTGCGGAGTACCGTCCGCTTGAGGGCGTGACCGACCAGGATCCAGCCACCAATTATACTGAGCATTGGATGATAGTAAGGATGATCACCAACCATAATGGTTAGTAAACACCATCGTTTAAAGTTCAAATGTTTAGGTTCAAATAACAGTTAAGTAAGTAGCGGAAGCATAGATAAAATAGTTTAAACAAAGTTCATAGTTCAAATTATTTAGAACCCAACATGCGGGTTTAGGCGACCACTACACTTCCCAAGCTGCAAGCTCCTGAGTCACTGGTTACCTGCAAAGCATGCAGTAAGGGGTCAACAATAATGCTGAGTGAGTTCACTAGTTGTCCAGTTTTAATTACCAAAAACTTGTTTCACCAGTTAATTTATCCGTTTATACATGCCATGGGGAGCTACCCCAAAAGTTAGCAACTAAACTGTTTTTTTTCCAATACCGAACACTAGGTGACCGTTGCGTATCCGCAAGAGAGTGCCCCGATGTCAATGTTCTATCATCATTGACGGATGCCTGAGTACATTAGTTCACGACCGATCCCATACCTTGGCACGGTGTGAGGTTGGTAAGACCTAAATAGCGCTATCAACTAATAACCCGTTCGCCTGGCCCCGGCGACTAATCGGTATTAAGTAGTAGGGACTTTAAGTGATAGAGTTTCGTTTAGTGCCGTTGGTTGCAATCCGTATAAACAGTAATTAACTAAAAGGTTCCCAATAACAAGGGAAGAAAAGTAAGTTGTATCCCTTATAAGGGGATAGTGTTGTTTTAGTTCCGTTTCCCAAACCACCGGGAATACATGCTTTAGGTTGTGAACTCACCTTGGGTTGCTCGGTAGATTAATTACCCGGTTGATCACGTTGGTCACCACGTCCTAGCATGGTCACCAATATAGGTCAAGTTGGGGTACAAGTATTCACGTATAATCTACACATAACTAACACATAGCATGCTTAACATATAATTACAGCAACAGTTAATAGTCAACACGTAGCCCACTTAAACAGTAACAATCATGCACAGCTTAATACACTTTGGGCCCAATAACTAACAGCCCAGTCGAGACCAGGTGGTGAGAACACACAGTTGCGAGTCGCAACCGGAGGTTGCGGCTTGTCACGTCTTGGTTGTGAGTCGCAACCGGTGTTTTGACTTGTCATGTCTTGGTTACGAGTCGCAACCGTCGTAGTCTCGACTTGTCACGTTTTGGTTGCGAGTCGTAACCGGGTGGTCTCGAGTCGCAACCGGGCGGTCTCGAGTCGCAACCGGGCGGTCTCGAGTTGTCATGGTTTGGTTGCGAGTCGTAACCGGGGGTTTCGAGTCGCAACCTCCGAAACGTGCACAAGAATCCTTCTAGAACCTGTTCCAACAGTACTATCCAATAGAATTGAGATTTCATGCAAATTGTGTACTATCTCCAATAAACATGTTTTATTGTCTAATTTCCAAACAATTTAGATCAAACACAGCCTTTTCAAATATTTTCATGACATTCAAATTGTTCTTCATACATTCAATTATTTCTTATGATCATCATCGGTTAAACTCATCAAATTCATCAAGAGGGACCTAAAGCATACCGAACTAAGCTTTTGCTACTACAACAAGCACACCATGCATTTCATGAGTGATAACATGTAACATCTCACTCTTTTCATCAAGAACATTCATGTGTATATTCATAAGCAAACAAGCAAACAGGCATCTTTAACACCCATTGTCATTAATCAAGCAAAACATACATTATCATTAATCAAGCCAAACATACATTATCATCAATCAAGCAAAACATACATTATCATCAATCAAGCACCTTTGTCCTATGTTTTCATCTATTTGCAAGGAAACACTAACCGGTTGGTGGTAAAAAATGTGAGGGTATGGAGGATTGGTGAAGGAAGCTTCCGAGTGATGTCAATGAGCTTGAACCGAGGTCCCTTGTTGTCGCCGGTTAATCCGAGAGAGAGGAGGAGGATGCTTGGTTAGTGAAGTTCTAGGGTTTTTAGAGAGAGAGAGAGAGGGAGGGTGTGTGTGGTGAGAGAGGATGAGGTGAAAGGGTGAAAAAGGAGAGTGTGTGAGGGTTAGCCGGTTATATATATCCGAGTGGGTTAGGGGGGTTTCCGGGTGGGCTAAGGTCACGGCCCAACCGGCCCGAGTATCTTCGAGTCGGGTCCTTTGGGGTCTCGGCCCACTCATATAACACACATACACTCATATATATAATACATACACATAATTTAATACGTGGATCACATAGCACGCCAAAATAATTCATAAACTTTCATTTAATATTATATATATACGTACATACATTCATTTAAGGACGACAGTTGGTTCGGGAAAACCCAAGTGTCACATTATCCCCAAGTTTTAAGAACTTTCGTCCCGAAAGTTAAAGCAGCCACTGACAAGCTAGTAAAAGTGAGAGCGTTTCAACGGGGTGTCACATCATCCCCCCGTTAGTTTGGAATTTCGTCCCGAAATTCAGTTGTAGCTTCAGTGCTGGGGGTTTCATTTGGGAACAGCTGGGGATACTTGCGCTTCATCTGGTCTTCCCGCTCCCAGGTAAACTCTGGGCCACGGCGTGAGTTCCAACGAACTCGCACGAGGGGTATCTGGCTACGTTTGAGGGTTTTGATCTCACGATCCGTGATCTCAACCGGTTCCTCAGTAAAGTGTAGCTGTTCGTCAATAGTAAGTTCCTTGTAAGGAATGACGAGTGTTTCATCTGACAGGCACTTCTTCAGATTAGACACGTGGAAGACGTTGTGCACAGCACTCAGTTCTTCAGGCAGATTCAATCTGTAAGCGGCCGTGCCGATCTTTTCGGTAACTTCAAAGGGTCCGACATATCTTGGGTTAAGCTTGCCCCGTTTTCCAAAACGAACCACACCCTTCCAGGGTGAGACCTTAAGTAGAGCCCGTTCACCAACCTGGAACTCTTGAGGTTTCCTATCTTTATCAGCGTAGTACTTTTGACGGTCACGAGCTGCCGCCATGCGTTGCCTAATCTGGGCAATCTTTTCTGTGGTGTCGACTACATGTTCCGGGCCTGTGATCTGGCTGTCACCAACCTCAGCCCAGCAGAGAGGCGATCGACATTTACGGCCGTACAATGCCTCAAAGGGTGCTGCCTGAATGCTGGTGTGGTAGCTGTTGTTGTAGGAGAATTCCACCAACGGTAGGTGCTTTTCCCAATTCTTGCCAAAATCGATCACACATGCCCTAAGCATGTCTTCGAGAGTTTGGATGGTGCGTTCAGACTGCCCATCCGTTTGCGGGTGATAAGCGGTGCTCATGTCTAAACGTGAGCCAAAAGATTTGTGCATGGCTTGCCACAACTCAGAAGTAAAACGCGCGTCTCGATCAGAAATAATAGAGGTAGGCACTCCGTGCTTCGAGACCACTTCTTTTAAGTATACCTCTGCTAGGGTAGAAAACTTGTCTGTTTCTTTAATGGCCAAGAAGTGTGCAGACTTAGTTAGGCGATCCACTATCACCCAAATGGTGTCATTTCCGCGCTGAGACCTAGGCAGGCTAGTAACAAAATCCATGGAAATCTGCTCCCATTTCCATTGCGGGATCTCTGGCTGTTGGAGTAGGCCTGATGGTTTCTGATACTCAGCCTTGACTCTTGCGCAGGTTAAACATTTTCTGACATACGTTGCTATGTGGGCTTTCATGCCAGGCCACCAATAGGTAGCCCTCAGGTCGTGGTACATCTTATCTGACCCTGGATGTACTGAATAACGGGACTTGTGAGCTTCATCCATCACAAGGTCACGTAAATTTCCATAAAGCGGAACCCATATGCGTCCGGCTACGTAGTAGGCGCCGTCTTCTTTTTGTTCCATTCGTTGTCTCGATCCTCGTAGGGACTCAGCCCTGATGTTTTCGGCTTTCAATGCTTCAACCTGAGCATTCCGGATCTGATTAGGGAGGTTCGAGTGGATAGTGAGCTGTAAAGCACGAACACGCTTGGGTTTGGTCTCCTTTCTGCTGAGGGCATCGGCTACCACATTAGCCTTGCCTGGGTGATATTTGATTGCACACTCGTAGTCATTTAGAAGTTCGAGCCATCGGCGTTGCCGCATATTCAACTCCTTTTGTCCCATTATGTGCTGGAGACTCTTGTGATTAGTGTAAATCGTGCACTTGGTTCCGTATAAGTAGTGTCTCCAAAGCTTGAGCGCGAAGACCACAGCTCCAAATTCTAAGTCATGCGTCGTATAGTTCCGTTCGTGAACCTTGAGTTGTCGCGAGGCGTAGGCGATAACCTTCTCGCGTTGCATCAATACGCAGCCAAGTCCTTGAATAGAAGCGTCGCAGTAAACGACGAAGTCGTCGGTACCTTCAGGTAAGGAAAGAATAGGAGCACTACAAAGATTCTTCTTTAGTTCCTGGAAGGCAGATTCCTGAGCATTACTCCATTTGTAAGCAACACCCTTCTGAGTGAGTGTCGTGAGTGGTTGAGCGATCTCAGAGAATCCCTTGATAAATCTTCGATAGTATCCCGCCAATCCCAAGAATTGGCGAACTTCGGTCGGAGTCTTAGGCACAGGCCAATTCTTAATGGACTCAATCTTAGCAGGGTCAACATGAATCCCTTCCTGATTGACGATGTGCCCAAGGAAATGGACTTCTCTAAGCCAGAAATCACATTTCGAGAATTTGGCGTACAGTTGTTCATTGCGAAGAAGTTCGAGAATAAGACGTAGGTGTTGTTCATGCTCCTCTTGGCTCTTCGAGTAGATTAGGATGTCGTCGATGAATACGATTACGAATTTATCAAGGTAGGGTTTGCACACTCGGTTCATGAGATCCATGAAGATTGCAGGTGCGTTGGTCATACCGAAAGGCATAACAAGGAATTCGTAGTGACCATAGCGGGTTCTGAAAGCAGTCTTAGAGATGTCCTCATCGCGGACTCTCAGCTGGTGATAACCCGATCGCAGATCGATCTTGGAATAATAGCTCGACCCTTGTAGCTGGTCGAACAGATCGTCGATACGGGGAAGTGGATAACGATTCTTGATGGTAACCTTGTTAAGTTCGCGGTAGTCAATGCACATTCGGAAAGAGCCATCTTTCTTTTTGACGAAGAGCACTGGGGCTCCCCAGGGTGATGAACTAGGACGGATAAAACCTTTGTCCAAAAGTTCTTGTAGCTGAGTAGAAAGCTCCTTGAGCTCCGCGGGGGCTAATCGATAAGGTGCACGAGCTATAGGCGCTGCTCCGGGAGCTAGCTCGATTTGAAATTCGACCTGACGGTGAGGAGGGAGTCCAGGTAATTCCTCCGGGAATACCTCAGGATAGTCGCGTACAACTGGAAAATCTTCAATCCTGTTTCCCACTTTCTGTGTGTCGGTAATGAGTGCTAAGATAGCAGTGTGCCCTTTTCGTAGGTACTTCTGGGCCTTTAAGAATGAAATGATGCCTGTGATTTCTCCGCTCTTGTCGCCTTGAACTATAAGAGGTTTGCCAGGGGGACGGGGAATACGAATAGCTTTCTCCTGGCAGAGGATTTCGGCTCGATGTTTGGATAACCAATCCATACCAATGATGACGTCGAAGCTTCCAAGAATGATGGGGAAAAGATCAATACGGAAGGTCTGACCAGACAACTCTAATTTGCAGTTACGAATTATGTGTGAGGCCTCGAGGTTTCTACCATTAGCTATTTCAACGGTGTGCTTAGAGCTCAGCGGCGTAAGAGTGAGCTTAAGTTTCTTACTAATACGTAGGGATACATAACTAGCATCTGCCCCGGAATCAAATAGCATGGAAACATAACGATCATTAAGTAGGAACTTACCCGCTACAACGTTGGGGTCATTCCTTGCTTCCCCAGCTCCAATCACAAAAGCTTTTCCTCTAGCACCGTTTCCAGCATTGTTGTTATTGTTCCCAGCACCCTGATTGTTGTTGTTTTGATTCAGTTCAGGGCAATCCTTTCGCATGTGCCCCATTGCTCCACACTTGAAGCATCCACGGTTGTTTCCTTGTTGCTGCTGTTGCTGTGGTTGTTGCTGATTCTGCCTAGCGGGGAACTGGCTTCGGCAGTCTTTGGCTTCATGCCCCATCTTGTTGCATCGCTGACACTGACCCTTTCCACATGGCCCACTGTGATGTCGGTTACATTTGTTACACTTAGGGTGGTTTCCTCGATAGCCACCCTGTTGCTGAGGGCCCTTGTTGCTTTCAGTCTTCCTTTGTTGAACTGGGGCCTGAGTGGGGTTAGCATCTTTTCCCTGACTTCCATCCCACTTTCGCTTGTTTTCGCCAGAAGTTCCAGCAGTAGCACCGATCCTCTGGGGCAGCTTGCCCTCTTCCACAGCCTGATTGGTGAGTTTGTGAGCAAGACGAACCACAGGCTGTATGGTATTGAGGTTGGCTGAGGTCACATGACTTCTGATTTCTGGGACCAAGCCTTTGATGTACAATTCAATCCTTCGGTACATAGGTCGGGACATGTTTGGGCAAAGTGCAGCGTAGTCGTTGGACTGCTTGGTGTAGGTCTCAATCTCTGACCCAACCATCTTGAGTGCATAGTACTCGTTCTCGAGTTTGTGGATGTCATCCCTGTGACAGTACTCCTCTTTGATCATGTCCTTGAAGTCTTCCCATGCCGTAGCATTAGCAGTTTCCAGACCAAGCATCTGAATTTGTGCTTTCCACCATGAAAGCGCGTTTCCTTCAAGCGTACCAGATGCGTACTTAACCCAGTTAGCAGGGGGACACTCGCAGACAGCGAAGACAGCTTCGGCCTTTTCAATCCAGTGCAGAAGGCCTATGGCACCCTCAGTGCCGTTGAAAGGGAGAGGCTTGCCATCCATGAAGGTTTTGAAAGTACAAACACGTGGTTGCGCAGGCGCAGGCTGACCTGTTGTGAGAAATGGAGCGAATAGGTTTTAGAGGTGAAAAGACGAGGTGGGGGTAGGATCTAAACATCCTATAGCAATGAGTTTACCTCCAGGGTGAGCTGCGAAAGCTGCAGCCACCGTGTTGAGCAAGTTGGCGAATTGAGCCTGAGTCATGTTAACGCTTCCTCTTCCGCGTCCACTCATTGTCTTCATAACCAGAAAACACAGTATGAGTGTGATGTCGTAACGTAGCGAGAATAAGATAGAAGAGGGAGGTGTATCTATCTAATCAGGCACACTAGTATGTATAGTAGAGCAGTCAATATAAGATAAACAAGCAAGTAAACACAAGTCCGAGCTACGAGGTCTAGTATGTCGAGTCTTGCCCTTGGAGTGTAGTGTCGTCACGAGTCACGGGTTATAGTCTGGTTTTTCTCAAAAAGACTATTCTTTTTAAAACCAAGTTCACTATAACCAATGGCTCTGATACCAATCTGTCACACCCCCAAATTCCACCTGCGGAGTACCGTCCGCTTGAGGGCGTGACCGACCAGGATCCAGCCACCAATTATACTGAGCATTGGATGATAGTAAGGATGATCACCAACCATAATGGTTAGTAAACACCATCGTTTAAAGTTCAAATGTTTAGGTTCAAATAACAGTTAAGTAAGTAGCGGAAGCATAGATAAAATAGTTTAAACAAAGTTCATAGTTCAAATTATTTAGAACCCAACATGCGGGTTTAGGCGACCACTACACTTCCCAAGCTGCAAGCTCCTGAGTCACTGGTTACCTGCAAAGCATGCAGTAAGGGGTCAACAATAATGCTGAGTGAGTTCACTAGTTGTCCAGTTTTAATTACCAAAAACTTGTTTCACCAGTTAATTTATCCGTTTATACATGCCATGGGGAGCTACCCCAAAAGTTAGCAACTAAACTGTTTTTTTTCCAATACCGAACACTAGGTGACCGTTGCGTATCCGCAAGAGAGTGCCCCGATGTCAATGTTCTATCATCATTGACGGATGCCTGAGTACATTAGTTCACGACCGATCCCATACCTTGGCACGGTGTGAGGTTGGTAAGACCTAAATAGCGCTATCAACTAATAACCCGTTCGCCTGGCCCCGGCGACTAATCGGTATTAAGTAGTAGGGACTTTAAGTGATAGAGTTTCGTTTAGTGCCGTTGGTTGCAATCCGTATAAACAGTAATTAACTAAAAGGTTCCCAATAACAAGGGAAGAAAAGTAAGTTGTATCCCTTATAAGGGGATAGTGTTGTTTTAGTTCCGTTTCCCAAACCACCGGGAATACATGCTTTAGGTTGTGAACTCACCTTGGGTTGCTCGGTAGATTAATTACCCGGTTGATCACGTTGGTCACCACGTCCTAGCATGGTCACCAATATAGGTCAAGTTGGGGTACAAGTATTCACGTATAATCTACACATAACTAACACATAGCATGCTTAACATATAATTACAGCAACAGTTAATAGTCAACACGTAGCCCACTTAAACAGTAACAATCATGCACAGCTTAATACACTTTGGGCCCAATAACTAACAGCCCAGTCGAGACCAGGTGGTGAGAACACACAGTTGCGAGTCGCAACCGGAGGTTGCGGCTTGTCACGTCTTGGTTGTGAGTCGCAACCGGTGTTTTGACTTGTCATGTCTTGGTTACGAGTCGCAACCGCCGTAGTCTCGACTTGTCATGTTTTGGTTGCGAGTCGTAACCGGGTGGTCTCGAGTCGCAACCGGGCGGTCTCGAGTCGCAACCGGGCGGTCTCGAGTTGTCATGGTTTGGTTGCGAGTCGTAACCGGGGGTTTCGAGTCGCAACCTCCGAAACGTGCACAAGAATCCTTCTAGAACCTGTTCCAACAGTACTATCCAATAGAATTGAGATTTCATGCAAATTGTGTACTATCTCCAATAAACATGTTTTATTGTCTAATTTCCAAACAATTTAGATCAAACACAGCCTTTTCAAATATTTTCATGACATTCAAATTGTTCTTCATACATTCAATTATTTCTTATGATCATCATCGGTTAAACTCATCAAATTCATCAAGAGGGACCTAAAGCATACCGAACTAAGCTTTTGCTACTACAACAAGCACACCATGCATTTCATGAGTGATAACATGTAACATCTCACTCTTTTCATCAAGAACATTCATGTGTATATTCATAAGCAAACAAGCAAACAGGCATCTTTAACACCCATTGTCATTAATCAAGCAAAACATACATTATCATTAATCAAGCCAAACATACATTATCATCAATCAAGCAAAACATACATTATCATCAATCAAGCACCTTTGTCCTATGTTTTCATCTATTTGCAAGGAAACACTAACCGGTTGGTGGTAAAAAATGTGAGGGTATGGAGGATTGGTGAAGGAAGCTTCCGAGTGATGTCAATGAGCTTGAACCGAGGTCCCTTGTTGTCGCCGGTTAATCCGAGAGAGAGGAGGAGGATGCTTGGTTAGTGAAGTTCTAGGGTTTTTAGAGAGAGAGAGAGAGGGAGGGTGTGTGTGGTGAGAGAGGATGAGGTGAAAGGGTGAAAAAGGAGAGTGTGTGAGGGTTAGCCGGTTATATATATCCGAGTGGGTTAGGGGGGTTTCCGGGTGGGCTAAGGTCACGGCCCAACCGGCCCGAGTATCTTCGAGTCGGGTCCTTTGGGGTCTCGGCCCACTCATATAACACACATACACTCATATATATAATACATACACATAATTTAATACGTGGATCACATAGCACGCCAAAATAATTCATAAACTTTCATTTAATATTATATATATACGTACATACATTCATTTAAGGACGACAGTTGGTTCGGGAAAACCCAAGTGTCACACTGATGAAAGACTAAAGTTCTGCTGTTCAATCTACTGCCTTGGTTCAAGCACTGCTGATCCGGACAAGTACTGCTGGGTTCACAGCAGTGGAAGGATGCAACAGTTGTTTACTCTGTCTTTATGTAATGTAATGTAATAAGCAGTAGTTAGTATAGCAGTGTTTGTATAGATCAGAGGTTAAAGTTTGTTAGGAGGTTAGATGTCACTTTCATGGTGACGTCAGCTTAGATGCTCAGTGGTTTGCTAGTGCCTATAAATAGAACAGTGCTCTGTACTGTTCTATTAGCTCTTTGCAACATCGTCTTCTCTGCACGAACAAACACTGAGCTCTGGCTGAGGGGGAGTTTGTATTCAATCATTGCAATTGTAATCGTAATTGAAATAAATTCAATCTTTCGGTTCATTGTGAAAAATGTTTGATCAAAGCATTACTCTCGTTTGATTGTATGCAAAGTTTGTTTCCATCTTAATTCCGCTGCACAACTCATTCATTTCCATCTTAATTTCAAACGAAAAATACAATCAAAACCAAACTCAGATCCAACAATTGGTATCAGAGCGAGGACAGTCAAATTTGATTTAACAATCATTTTGACATAAATAGTTCAGCTCAAAATCGTTGATATCGATAGTTTGTTCGTTTTTGTTGAAAAACAGAGCAAGGTTTAATCACCATTAAAGTTGATTAATCAGTGTCTGTAATGTGACAACTGGCACAAACCGGTAATTTCCGTACACTTTAATCATTATTTAATGATTGCAATTATGAGTTTAATTGTCAGCAATGTCTGAACACATGATTAAACAAGTGAATTCATGCACGTTGTATACTACAAAATATTGCTTTATGCATAAACGAGAGCGTTGCGTCAGAATAATAGTAAACTCACCGGTAAGACACACTGTGTCGACTGAACTGCAGAAAGCAGTCAGACATTAGAATTGAGGCCTAGGTGTAGGTCCGACGACAAGAATGCATTAAAACCCAAGAGTACATACAAGGGTTAATGTATATGCAATACGAAAGCAAAAATAAGCACTCAAAAGCACCCGAAACGCACTTTAAGTGCAGAATTTGGTATAATTCAGCAATAAATCAGCATTTAGACATATAAATATTATGCAGAAATGTCGTTTTATTATCCAGAATATTTCCCTAAGTGTTGGGAATCGATAGTGTTATACAAAGATACTTATTAAACACTAAAAGGTGAAATTTAGCACTTTAACGAATCGGTATGCAACCGAACAACCGGACTATACCCGGAACATGAAAATATTGTTGATAACATTATTTATCTTTTTCTGAGCCAGTTAGGGTCCCTGAATACCCTAACACCCACTAAAAACATCTAGTAATTAACACTTATAACTAATACTTGGATTGGAACTCTAAACTAACAACATGGTTCAAACTTACACTTTGCCCCCCCCTCTCCTTAAGGTGGACGGTCATGGTGGCCCCATAAGGATCTTTATTTGATCTTGGTAAGAGATTATGTAATCTTGTAAGATTTGGGGGGAGATTATGTCTAGTACTTGACCAACATATTATACTTTGGTTAAAACCTTAACATGGTCTATAAGAAAAGCATAAGGATCAAGATCTTTCCCTCACATCACAACTCCAACTCAAAACTCTCTCTTTCTCTCTCAAAGCTTACGGCCAAACACCCCTATTCCATCCATCATACTTTCGATCTTGATCTTCATATTTCAAGCATCTACAAGTGTTAAGGGTCTCGTATTAGGAAGCTTGGAGCAAACGGAGTTCGAAGGACCTCTTTATCTAGCTTTTATCCACCTCTTTTGCGCATAGATTCTTCCCTAGCCTCGAGCTAGAGGTATAATGCTTAAAACTCATATTTGAACTAATCTAAAGTGGTTAAAAGGATTTTTATCGGATAAAACTCGTTAACATGCAAGATGATGCTTTAAAGTCTACATAAAACACAAAAAAATGGTGGTTAATAGCACATAAGTTGTGTAAATGATGTAGTATTCGAAATGTATGATTATTGAGACCCGATCTATGATTGTGGTAGCTCGGATCACCATTTAACCCGATGTAGTCATGTTCTTGGATCGTGACATAAGGTTATGTTAGAAGATATAAGGGTTAAAAGGTGAAACTCTACCACACATGAAACATGAACTTGTGTAAAAGTATTTTCACTTGCAAAATATTGTTCAAAATTAGTAGATCTACGAATCTACAAGTGGTATTTTGAATAACCAAGTGTATGATGAAACCATGTTTTAAAACCGGATCTTTCATGAACTAGAGGTGTTTTTATGAACAAACAAGTGTGTGGACACTTGTGTAACAAAAGTTTTAACAAAGAAATAATTTTCATAAAAACCGACTAGAAGTTGTGAAACTTCATATTCTTTAAAAATAAAGTTTTTAAGAAATTAAACTTATTTTTAAAGATAACAAGGCTTACTAAATGTGCTAGTAAGTTACTACACATTTTTGTAAATATTCAAGTTCATGAAATGGAGAAACTAGTGATTATTGCTGATGAGTATTGTTGATAATTGTTGTTGATGATTGATAATGATTTAAAAGAAAATAAACACACGTTTTGAAAACGTGGGAAACCTCCATTTTTAGGGGAAACTCTGTCAAAATTTTTATAAATTTTGACACTTAGAAAAAAATATAAGTTTTTGAGAAACTTATTCCCTAAAAATGTATTTAAAAGTATTACCAAGGTTTCCCTAATTTTTGGTGATGAGAAATGGTGATTTTTCAAGAATAAAAATGGATATTAAGTATATATTTTTGAAAGAAAAATATATATTATTTGATCACCAACTTTTGTGCTAAGTGTATATAGTATGTGTTATACGTGCTAGTGTATTAAGCCTTAAAAATACACTAAATACTCATGAGGAGTATAAACATAAAAATACACATACAACATACAAGATACATAATTCGAGTGCAAAGTGCAAAACACAAAAGACTTATATTTATTTTTGGAGAAAATAATATAAGTAAGATACGTAGTTAAAAATATAGAATATTTTTAACACAAGAGTATATACACAAAAGAGAGTGACTGTACTTGTGCGACGCAAGTCTAGTGACTAACGTTAAGAAAACGCGTATAGGTTACGACGTTAATTAAGCAAATCCGGTGAAGTTTACGACGCAAGGAACGCAAAGTTGTGAGTTCATGCTCCCCCTTTTCTCTTTAACTGTTTTCAGTTTTTATAACTTCGGGGGTGAAATACATGTATAAATGTACAAAAATTTATAATTGGTATGATATAAATACAAGAAGTACACTTGGTGAGAACGAGAACCAAGTGTGACGAAATATAAGAATACAAGAAGTACACTTGGTGAGAACGAGAACCAAGTGTGACGAAATATAAGAATATGAGAAGCGCACTTGGTGAGAACGAGAACCAAGTATGAGGCGCTATGAGAAATGATAACAAGAAACGCGCTTGGTGAGGACGAGAACCAAGTAGGATGCGTTATGAGAAATAGTGTCACGAATAGGGTACAGAAGCACCATTAATCGTGTACATACTTAGACCGCAGAACAAAAGGTTAGATCTAACGGGTGCCTGGCAGCCACACTCTCGGTCAGGGCGAGAATCGAGTAGTGCTTTTGTGTCTCAGAATATACCAATTAAATGCCTTAGGTTTGGTGACTTCCTATGTCGTGCCACATGTTAATGGCTTTGCAACCCATTAACAATCTGATATTTACAGAAATACTGTATTTACATAAAATTCATACCATACTAAAATTGATATATAACTTGAAGTACGTGGGGTACTCAAGAAGATTGAATTATACTTGAAGTACGTAGGGTACTCAAGAAAATGAGAATTATACTTGAGTACGTGGGGTACTCAAGAAGAAATTGAATTATACATGTGTACGTGGTGTACACATGAAACTGAAATTATATATGAAAACTTGATTTACTCACAAACTATGTTTTCATACAAAGTATACAAACATGAAATACAAAACTGCATGAATTCACACCAACATTATGTTGACGTTTTTCCAAAACTCACATGTATTTCAGGTAACTAGGATGGATGTGTGCGTGGTCTTACTCATGCTCGTGGATGTCGCTTTGTTTATCTTTAAATAAAGTCGTGACTTTTAAGACAATATGTTATCTTGTGTTGTAAACACTTGACATATGTTTTTGGTAATGTAATATTTGAAGTTATTTTTGAGCATGTAGTATGTTTACTCTTCGTATGCAATGAGAACCTTTCATGATCACACCTCGTGCTTCCGCCGTAGAAAGGGGTGTGACAGATTGGTATCAGAGCTGCGATTGTAGTGAACCAGGATTCCTTCTCGAGTCTAGTCTACAATCTCTAGGATCCATACACGAAAACAATTTTCAAAGAGTTTTCATTGCATAAAACGTCCCGCGACATCCACTACCTGAAACTGACTACATGAGTCTAGAAAAGACACCACGAGACTTAGAGTGCACTTGAGTAGCACTTGTCGTTGACTAGAAATTACTTGCAATTATGTGTGATAATTAGCATGTGCTAGAAGTAGAATGTCACAAGTATATGTGACTTTACCTGAAAGCAATGGCCCATCTGAAGGAAGAAATACGAGGATGAAACGAACTGTGCGGACTGTGCAAGGAGTTACGTAATTATGGATGCATACATAATTATGGAATTCAGTGCACAGAAACCACAGCAAGTCTTGTCACGTATAGATTCCCTCAGTGCAAGCCTACCAAGTACTCTGCTAGAGTAATAATTGTTTGATGTCACTTATGTGGTATATATACCTGTGAATATATATGATACTACTGTCCAGTGTGACGATATCAAACAAATGATTAACCCTGTTGTGTTATGTTCTGTCAGAACATGGCACCCAGGAAAGCTGTGAATGCTCGCAATGACGATCAACCTCCTCCTCCCCCACTGCCAAGAACTGCTGATGAGCTGAACGCCCTACTGGAGGAAAGGATCTCCGCTGCTATCGCCCAGTACGAGGCGAACCGAACTCAAGACAGTGGAGGACCGAGCAACGCTAGGCGTAATGGGAATGGAGATTCGTCTGGGGGCAATGCAGCTCAAGGTAACCTTAAGACACTGTGCTAAGAATGAGGAAATTTATGAACGGTCTTTGTTTCATTATTTCTTCGATTGCTCACATATGAATTGGTTGAATCAATTCTAGGCTGCACTTTCAAGCAGTTCCTCGACTGCAAGCCGATGAACTATGACGGCACAGGAGGTGCAGTAGCATTCGTACGCTGGACGGAGAAGACTGAAGCTACTTTCCGCATGAGCAAGTGTACCGCGGATCAACAAGTCACCTTTGCTACTGGGTTGTTTGTCGATGAAGCTCTGACTTGGTGGAACCTGCAAGCCCAAACCTTGGGTGATGATGCCGCTTATGGCTTAACTTGGGAGGAACTGAAGGAAAGAATGAGAGAGAAGTACTGCTCTCGTGCGGAACTCCAAAGGCTAGAAACAGAGTTCTGGCACTTGACTATGGAAGGTGCTGACATCAATGGATATACTCGAAGGTTCCACGATCTGTCTAGAGTGCTTCCCTACATGGTGACTCCTGAATTTAAGCGTGTGGAACGCTACATTTGGGGACTGGCCTCAGAGTTTCGTGGCATGGTGACGTCGGCCAAACCTCAAACGATCACCGAGGCTGTAACTCTGGCTGTCAGCCTTACTGAAGATTGTGTTCGTATGAAGAAGCTATCACTGAACCCAACAGAGAAGACCGAGACACATGCTGAGTCGTCTGGTGACAAAAAGAGAAAACATGCAAACCTGAACCAAGCAACTCGTAACAATAAGGGTTTCAACAACAAGAAGCGTGACGCTAACCCATCTCAGGAGACGAAAACCCATGCAACCAAAGCATACCAAGGCTCCATGCCTAGATGCCAAAAATGTAAGTATCATCATGATGGAGCTTGTCGCATTCCAAGGTGCGACAAATGTGGTAAATTGGGTCATCAAACAGAAGACTGTTGGGGAAAAGGAAAGAACCGAAACGGGAATGGTGCTGGTAACAAGAATGGTAACGGGAAAGGGCAAGGATGCTTCAAGTGTGGAAGCAATGATCATTTCATGAAGAACTGCCCAGAGAGAAACAACGCTCCGGCTCGAGCATTTGTGATTGGAGCAAGAGACGCACGCGAGGACCCTAACGTGGTCGCCGGTACGTTTCTCATTAACAATCACTTTGCATCCATATTATTCGACACTGGCGCCGATTATAGCTTCATGTCTGTGGAATTTAAACGTATACTCGGAATAGAATCTAGTAGATTAGAAATTCCTTATTCCATAGAACTAGCCAATGGTAAACTTGTTGAATCGGGCGAAGTTGTTAGAGGCTGCACGCTAGAACTTGGTGAACGAAGATTTAGCATCGACCTCTTACCTATTCAATTAGGTAGCTTCGATGTAGTGGTCGGAATGGACTGGTTGTCCAAGAACAAAGCGGAAGTCATTTGTCATGAGAAAATCATTCGCATCCCTCTGGCGAATGATGAAACTCTCATAGTACATGGAGAAAGACGAAACGCGCCTCTACGAATCATCAGTTGTATGAAGGCACAGAAGTGCTTAAGGAAAGGATGTGTTGCTTTCCTAGCACACGTTATAGACAAGAAGGCTGAGGAGCCAAAACTCGAAGACATTCCTGTGGTGAAGGAATTTCCTGATGTGTTCCCTGAAGATCTGCCAGGACTACCTCCGCAACGACAAGTCGAATTCCGTATAGACTTGGTTCCAGGAGCTGCTCCTGTAGCCAAGGCACCCTATCGACTTGCGCCATCCGAGATGCAAGAATTATCTACACAACTCCGGGAGTTGTTGGATAAGGGATTCATAAGGCCAAGCTTCTCACCCTGGGGAGCTCCGGTATTATTCGTGAAAAAGAAGGATGGAACACTGCGGATGTGTATCGATTACAGGGAACTGAACAAGCTCACTATCAAGAATCGGTATCCACTACCGAGGATTGATGACTTATTTGATCAACTGCAAGGATCAAGCTATTATTCCAAGATCGACCTTCGATCTGGATACCATCAGCTGAGAATCCAAGATGAAAGCGTGCCAAAGACTGCATTCAGAACGCGATATGGGCACTACGAATTTCTTGTGATGCCATTTGGGCTGACGAATGCACCCGCGGTCTTTATGGACCTAATGAACCGCGTATGCAAACCATATCTCGATAAATTCGTGATTGTATTTATCGATGATATCCTGATTTACTCGCGAACAAAAGAAGAACATGAGCAACATCTCAGAACCATCTTGGAGCTACTGAAGAAAGAGAAACTTTATGCAAAGTTCTCGAAATGCGAATTCTGGATTCGCGAAGTACAATTTCTTGGCCACGTGGTGAATGAGAAGGGCATTCATGTAGACCCGTCCAAGATAGAAGCAATAAAGAATTGGGAAGCTCCCAAGACCCCAACTGAAGTTCGACAATTTTTGGGCTTAGCGGGCTATTACCGACGATTCATCGAGAATTTCTCGAAGATAGCTCAACCGCTAACGACCCTTACACAGAAAGACAAGAAGTACGACTGGGGTCACAAACAAGAAGAAGCCTTTCAGCTACTTAAGAACAAGCTCTGCGATGCACCGATACTATCATTACGCGAAGGCACTGAAGACTTCGTGGTATACTGCGACGCCTCACGACAAGGCTTGGGTTGCGTGCTCATGCAACGCCAAAAAGTCATCGCTTACGCTTCAAGACAACTGAAGGTACATGAAAGAAACTATACCACTCACGACCTGGAGCTGGGCGCAGTGGTATTCGCCTTGAAGATTTGGCGACATTATCTATATGGTACTCGATGTACAATCTTCACAGATCACAAAAGCTTACAACACATATTTGATCAGAAGGAATTGAATATGCGCCTGCGACGTTGGGTCGAGCTGCTGAACGATTATGACTGTGAGATTAAGTACCATCCTGGAAAGGCAAACGTTGTAGCAGACGCGTTGAGCCGAAAGGAAAGGGTTAAGACCCTAAGGGTTCGGGCATTGGAAATGACGATTCGAACGAACCTCACTGCACGCATTCGGGATGCACAACAAGAAGCTCTTAAAGAAGAGAACAGTAAAGCTGAATACCTCCGGGGTGCATTGAAGTACATGGCGCCAAATGAAGAGGGAGCCTTATACTTTAAAAAGCGCATTTGGGTTCCGCTCTATGGTGGCCTACGAGGAGTCATCCTTGATGAAGCGCACAAGTCAAGGTACTCGATCCACCCAGGGTCGGACAAGATGTATCAAGACTTGAAAGAATATTATTGGTGGCCGAGACTCAAGAGCGACGTTGCTGTCTATGTTGGAAAATGCCTAACCTGTGCTAAGGTTAAGGCAGAATATCAGAAACCGTCCGGCCTACTACAACAACCAGAGATTCCCGTGTGGAAGTGGGAACAAATCTCGATGGACTTCATAACGAAATTACCCAGGACCCCGAGAGGGCACGATATGATATGGGTAATAGTTGATCGATTGACGAAGTCTGCGCATTTCCTACCAATCCGAGAGAAGGATAGCACTGGAAAGCTTGCAGAGATATACTTAAGAGAAATTGTGGCACGTCATGGAGTGCCAATCTCAATCATTTCAGACAGAGATGGACGCTTTGTCTCGAGAATCTGGCAATCATTTCAGGAAGCCTTTGGATCTCAGCTAGATCTAAGCACGGCATTCCATCCGCAAACAGACGGCCAGAGCGAACGAACTATACAAATGTTAGAAGATATGCTTCGCGCATGTGTCATGGATCTAGGCGGCAGCTGGGATACTCATCTACCTTTAGTTGAGTTTTCCTACAATAACAGTTATCATACGAGCATAAAAGCCGCACCGTTCGAAGCTCTGTATGGCCGCAAATGCCGATCGCCCTTATGTTGGGCAGACGCTGGAGATAAGCGTATGGTTGGTCCTGAACTTGTACAAGAGACAACCGACAAGATTGCGCAAATCCGAGAGCGCATTAAGGCGGCTCGAGAGCGACAAAAGAGCTACGCTGATCCAAATAGAAAATCGGTAGATTTCAAGGTGGGAGACAAAGTGTTGTTAAAAGTCTCACCATGGAAGGGCGTAGTCAGGTTTGGAAAACGTGGAAAGCTGAATCCACGATACATCGGACCATTCAGAATTTTGAAGAGAATTGGTACCGTGGCATACAAGTTGGAGTTACCGGAAGAACTTAATGGAGTACATGATACGTTTCATGTATCCAACCTGAAGAAGAGTCCAACACAAGAGAACGTGATCATCCCGATGGATGAAGTGCATATTGATGAAGCCCTCCGATTTACAGAGCAACCCGTTGAGGTTACTGACTGGAAAGTCAACAAGACCAGGAGGAGCAGTGTGAAGCTTGTCAAAGTACGTTGGAGCTCTAAGCACGGACCCGAGTATACATGGGAACGTGAAGACCAGTTCAAGAAAAAGTATCCCCACCTATTCAAGAAGACTCCAGCGAGAGTGAGTTCAGCCTGAATTTCGGGACGCAATTCTTTTAACGGGGGGAGACTGTGACAACTGGCACAAACCGGTAATTTCCGTACACTTTAATCATTATTTAATGATTGCAATTATGAGTTTAATTGTCAGCAATGTCTGAACACATGATTAAACAAGTGAATTCATGCACGTTGTATACTACAAAATATTGCTTTATGCATAAACGAGAGCGTTGCGTCAGAATAATAGTAAACTCACCGGTAAGACACACTGTGTCGACTGAACTGCAGAAAGCAGTCAGACATTAGAATTGAGGCCTAGGTGTAGGTCCGACGACAAGAATGCATTAAAACCCAAGAGTACATACAAGGGTTAATGTATATGCAATACGAAAGCAAAAATAAGCACTAAAAAGCACCCCGAAACGCACTTTAAGTGCAGAATTTGGTATAATTCAGCAATAAATCAGCATTTAGACATATAAATATTATGCAGAAATGTCGTTTTATTATCCAGAATATTTCCCTAAGTGTTGGGAATCGATAGTGTTATACAAAGATACTTATTAAACACTAAAAGGTGCAATTTAGCACTTTAACGAATCGGTATGCAACCGAACAACCGGACTATACCCGGAACATGAAAATATTGTTGATAACATTATTTATCTTTTTCTGAGCCAGTTAGGGTCCCTGAATACCCTAACACCCACTAAAAATATCTAGTAATTAACACTTATAACTAATACTTGGATTGGAACTCTAAACTAACAACATGGTTCAAACTTACACTTTGCCCCCCCCTCTCCTTAAGGTGGACGGTCATGGTGGCCCCATAAGGATCTTTATTTGATCTTGTTAAGAGATTATGTAATCTTGTAAGATTTGGGGGGAGATTATGTCTAGTACTTGACCAACATATTATACTTTGGTTAAAACCTTAACATGGTCTATAAGAAAAGCATAAGGATCAAGATCTTTCCCTCACATCACAACTCCAACTCAAAACTCTCTCTTTCTCTCTCAAAGCTTACGGCCAAACACCCCTATTCCATCCATCATACTTTCGATCTTGATCTTCATATTTCAAGCATCTACAAGTGTTAAGGGTCTCGTATTAGGAAGCTTGGAGCAAACGGAGTTCGAAGGACCTCTTTATCTAGCTTTTATCCACCTCTTTTGCACATAGATTCTTCCCTAGCCTCGAGCTAGAGGTATAATGCTTAAAACTCATATTTGAACTAATCTAAAGTGGTTAAAAGGATTTTTATCAGATAAAACTCGTTAACATGCAAGATGATGCTTTAAAGTCTACATAAAACACAAAAAAATGGTGGTTAATAGCACATAAGTTGTGTAAATGATGTAGTATTCGAAATGTATGTAAGTCCCGTGAAACGGATCTTTCAATGATATCAAACAACACCAAGTTTGTGCGGAATCCAAACTTGATGTGATTCAAGAATAAACCGAAAAAATATGAAAATACGAACCGAATACGAAGAACACACCGAATCACTTTCAACACTTGCATACGATTCTATTACTATCAAAGCAAAATCGTCTAGTACAAGTGCTCACAACCAAATCGCCTTCCTCTAGCCCTCTCTAGGAATTCTGTAACAATGAGGTTCAAACCTAAAAACAAGTTAAAAACTTGTTTATATACTAACTCAAGCCCAATTCCCTACATGGGCTCCCCTTGGGCCTGCTTGGCCCACATGGCCTAAAGCTTGGCCCAAGTGACCTATAAAGGTCGACAACCTAATATAAACTAACCCGGTAAGGCCCAGCTCGTAACCATAGCTCGTAGTATTAATTTGATGCGTCAGTCTCACACTTTAGGGCCTAACAATCTCCCCCTAGACTGATGCCATCAAATTGTCTTCATACCATGAATTCAGCAACGTCTTCAACGAAGTCTATGGTTGTCTCTATGCTGCAGATGTTGTGGAAGTTCTTGACTTCTGAACTCTCAGCACTAGGTCTCTTTCTTCAGCTCTTGTGGTTAGCTTCATATCAGGATCTCGATCAGCATTTGCTTGAAAATCTTGTGAAAAGAATGTGAGAGGAGGATTCTCAGCAGCTCTTTTCTTCTTCAATCTTTGTCTTTCAAGCAGATTCATGGTACTTCTTCAAATGTACTTTCACTGTCAGACGGCGTTTCGTATCCGGTTCTTCTGACTCAGGTACATCTTGCTATTGTGCTGCTTCAGGCTTCTTCAGCAATTAACAGCATCTCAGTCTTCATCAACCCCTGTTCTTGATTGAAATCAAGTTCTGCACATGCTCACAAACTCATAAGCAAACATTTCTTATGCAACAGGGAGAGTACCATATGAACACTAGGTACATCCAAGTACTTGTACTCGGATTTCACAATTTAAATTCTTTCAACTTTTGATGATCAGTCAAATCTTCAAGAACGGTTACATTTTTAATTTTAAGAAAACAAATAAACACTCTATTTTTGGATTTTTGGTTTTATAGAAAAGCAAGACACTTTTTTTTTGTATTTTTGAATTTTTCTATTTTTTTTATTTTTAATTTAAGAACTAAAAACAAATAAAAAACTCAAAATATAAACAACTACCATAATATACAATTACAATTGCAATGGGATCAAAATTCGTTCTCAGGCAGACTAAGGAACACTTTTCAGTACGAGCCTGATCAAACTGGTCTATGCGATTGCCAATATGTTTGTCCACTTAAACTTTAACGCTCAACTTTCAATTTTTCAACTTCGTAATATGCTTTAGGTAATATTATACTATTATACCCGTGTGTCCCATTCCAAGGCATACCCCCGCGATCAAGGTAAGCACAACGATTCATCGTAGCAGGTGAGTATACTGATGTCATCCTTTAAGATATCCTGACTGTATCTAGGTCTGCATATAATCTGTTTTATCATGTTTTGATTTCTTAACAATGAACACCCAAATAAATACTAATCAAATCCTGTAAATATAAACAGCACACTCTATCATGCAAGTATCTTCCCTACCACATATTTCACAAGTCCAATCCAGATTTCTGAAATCTTAACTGGGAATAGGTTGAGAAGAGAACAGAATAGATCTTTTGCAGAGATGGTATAATATACAGATCAAATGAGTTTTTCTCAGTTTGATATAGGTTTCTTGGGTTTCTTTTGGGCACTTGAGGGCCTCTTTCGGGTGTATTAGATCTATAGCGCGACAACGTACAGCTAGGTCAGCATGTATCTGGATGCAGCAGAAGCTGTCGTTGCCTAGCACCTCCAGGTCAGCATATATCTGGATGCAGCAGAGGAGGTACATGACTTTTTCAGAGAAGATTTCAGAATCAGATCAAAATTGTGTGTATCGGGACAACATACAAACATTCAAATAGAAATGAGCTAATTCCAAGTGACTTTCTTTCCTGGGGTCATGTACAATTTTAGTTCTGAACAGAAGAACAGCCAAGATATCCCCGGATGATTCAACAATATAAAGACCCGAAACCTCAGATGTTGGCTATCTATCAACGCAAGATTTAAGACCATAAAATCATACGCCGTTGGTATGTTACCCATATGGTACATAGTTCGTTATGTTTATAACACTTAGTATTTTTTATCATGTTGAGCGTCAAGCCTATCGACATATCGCAGTAGATCCTAGTCTTTTCAGCTATGGCACCTTACATGTGTTAGTCAAACCCTTTAACACAAACATTTATTTCACTTCCCATATCATGCAATCTTCCTTTTTCGCTTTTTCTCATTTTCTCCCCCTAAAACAATGCATATATACAGCAAACTCTTTTTGTATTTTTCCGAGTTTTCTCCTCCTAAACTCTATATCTATCTATATGTTCCTCTCCCCCCCTAAATTTGTGCATAAATCTTGTATTTTTGCGCAAATTTACCATTTACTAGAGAAAGGACAATTTATATACAAAGAAATGAACTAAGAAAGAGAAAAAAATATTTTTTTGCTTAACCGTTCCGTCATTAGATTGAAGACTAATCAAATTCAAATCAAAGTACTGAATTTAAACGGTACCTTTTGCTGATCATTATCTTACTTCTGTTATCTCCTCCAAAGGAAACATATCATCTGTAAAAAAATTTGAACTTTTTGCAACAGTGAAATGTTACCCGTTTTTATCTCTGGAACAACCGCTATCAACATTCCAGAGATTGTCAACAGCTCCTCCTTAGTTGTTCCTGAAAAAGTAAGGAGATTAGTAAGACATGGGTACCCAGGCCATCGTGGTCCTGGGATTTCCTGAAGCATCAAAATAAGACACTTCCTTTAAACATAAGTCCCCTTTAGTTTCAAGGATTGGAGACATTGCTGCTTTGGATTTGGGTTTCCAAATCTGTTTTGGTCTAGCAAACGCGTTTGTTGCCTTCGGTTGAGCAACTTTAGCTGTTTCAGGTTTATTAGTTTTAGAAACACATTTTTGTTCCTGAACAGCCTTGCGTTTGTTTTTAGCAGCGTTCCAATCCCCATCAGAAGGTTTAACCTTGGGATTCACATTCTTCATTGCCTTAGGTGAAGATACCTTCATTGGCTTAGAATGGTAGTTTTCCTTAGGTGTAACCCTCTGATCTTGCATATAGTAGGGTACATAGGGACGCCGTGTGCAGTTTCTAGCAATATGACCCGCAATGCCACAGTTGTAGCAAGTTTGTCTTTTCATCGGAAAGACATTTTTAGCAGCTTGATTTGCTCTAGCAGGTCCTGAAGGACAAACCGGTCCTTTTTGTGTTGGATGTGCCTGCACATTAATTTCAGACGAAGACAAATTTGGGTGCTTGTATTTGCTATTTGTAGAAGTCTTGTTACTCTGAGCACCACTCTTCGTCTTTTCTCCCTGATTGGAGCTTTCAATCACCTTGTCAGGAGCCTTATGAGATCGTGATTGTCCTTGGTGAGCAGACTTCTTATACTCTCGACTTTGATCTGCTCGTTTTGGCTCCTCTTGTGTGTTGTGAACCGGCTCACAACCATCAGCACAAGAGTGAGTATTGGCATTTTGTTGCACGTTTGGACGATGAACACAATTTCTAGCAATGTGTCCAGGAATTCCACAGTTGAAACATGTCTGTCGCTTCAATGTATGGAGATTCTGAGATCCAGCAGCAGTAGCTAATCTGATGGGTTTAGATTGCTTTGATTGCTTTGTTTGTGTTCCATGTGCCTTTTCCGAGTTCTTCTGTACCAATGATGTATGATTTCGCGAGCTCCCTTCATCATGTTTCTCTTCTTCTATATCACCAGACGAAACTGGTTGTTTCGGAGTCGACACAGCTGCATCAGGGGAAACACTAGACAAAATGTTAAAGGATTTGAACAAATCAGCATAATCATATAGCCAATCTGGACCAACTCTAGCATCCGTAGTATTTTCTTCGAGCCATTCAATGTTGCACGACTCAATGACTTTCTTGGTTACTTTATTGTACACTCTATAGGAGGATCCTTTAGCATATCCAATAAAGAAACATTTATCCCCTTTGACCTCAAACTTTCCATTAGAGTCCATAAGTAGTAACACACATGGACAACCAAAGATGCGAAAGTGTGAAACCGAAGGTTTACGTCCTTCCAGAATCTCATAAGGAGTTTTCATATGCCGTTTGTTTACTAACGCATGATTCTGGACGTAACAAGCCGTGCTAACAGCTTCGGCCCAAAAGAAACTAGGAAGCTTCGAGTCAGCCAGCATAGTTCGTGCAGCCTCGATAAGAGTACGATTTCTTCTCTCAGCTACTCCATTCTGTTGAGGAGTTTGTGGTGCACTGTACTGTCGTTCGATTCCTTTTTCTGTACAGAATGTATCTAAGGTGATATTCTTGAATTCTGTGCCATTGTCTGATCGAATTGCTTTCACCCTTGTAGTAGCTTGATTTTCAACTAGAGTGACAAATTGTTTGATCAAACTCGCAGCCTCGTTCTTGTGACTAAGAAAGTATACCCATGTGTAACGAGAGTAGTCATCTACGATCACAAGATAATATGCCTTCTTGTCAATGCTCACCACATTTACAGGACCAAAAAGATCCATGTGTAGTAATTCAAGCACGGCTTTTGTCGAAGGTGTAGACTTGGACTTATGAGGCTTTCGATGAGCCTTTCCTTTTGCGCAAGCAACACACTTTTCTACCAGCATGAAGTCTTTGATTGGTAGATCACGGACCATTTGACCTTTAGAAGACGATTCAGTTTCTGCTTTAACTTCTTTTTCAGAAACATCTTCTAGTGACTGTTCATTTATAGTGACCACATCTTCTTTTTCAAAATCTGGTTCAGTTTTAATTTCAGAAGATGTAGAAGTTTCATTAACACATGTTTCTGCAACACATGTATCAACGGTTTCCAATGGGGTCCCACTAGATTCAACATTAGGGACACCCACTGAGACCGACTCAGAAGAAGAATCAGGATATTCTTGATTTTCTTGAGGAGTAGTTTCAGTGGTTTCACTGAATGTATCCTGAGGGACCTCACCTGTAACACTATCATCAACCAAGGGGTTAGAAACATCACATTCACAATCATTAACTGAAGAAAATTCATCACCAGACTTATTGTTCACAGATTCAACACAAACATCATCAGTTTTGCCCAAAACATCAGGCTCACTTGACGACACATAAGCACAAAACGACTCAAACAAGGTTTTTCCAAAAGTAATTTCAGACTCAGTTTGTTCAACATAAGTTTCAGAAAAATCAGAATGAAAAACTGGTTCACCCCCAAGTACATCTCCACACTTTACTTCAGGTACTTCATCAGCACATGAAGACGAAGCGTTAGGATCAATTGAGCCTTTAGAAACAAAATTTATTGGAGTAGACTTCTGTTTCTCAACTGGTCTGTCATTAAATGATGACTTAATGTTTTTGGGACCATAAGTCATTTTACTTTCATTCATCATCTCCTCCTCAGTCATAGGTAAGTAAGTATAATTGTCATTATAAGGAGGAGGAGCCTGATTAAAACCCAATCCCAACCCTTTCCTTTTCTGGTATGCAAGCTGTTGATTACACAGGTTTTCGACTAATTTGCTGGAAGAATCAAATTTTTTAATATTTAGCTCATTTATTTGATATCTATCTCTGATATCCTCCAGTTCTTTAGTCACATTGCATAGTTTTTCTTTAACCATGAAGAGTTGGGCTGTTTTTACACTAACATCATCCTTGAGTTGGATGATGTCTTTTCGCTGAGCTTCGATTTTCTCCTTAAAAAGTTTTTCATTATTAGCCAAAGTGAAATTTTTTCTTTTAATGTCATTATAGTCTTCGATTAGCTCAGCGTTGTGTATTCTATAGGCTTCAACTCGTTCTCTACATTCAAGAGTACAGAAAACAGAAAGTATCTCTTCTTTGGTAATTTCTTGAGCCACTGGTTTGTGAAACATGAATGCCATAATATCAGTGGGTGGTTGATACTTTTGTTCTTCTCCTCAAAACACAAACCAAACGAGAACCTGTGTACTCGCTAACTCAAACCTTTGCACGCGAATGAACCTGCTTTCTAAACCGCGCCTCAAAAATCTGTCAAAACTTATCACACCAAACAAACCTTCCTTTTTTATTATTATTTTTATTTAACCCCTTTTTATTGTAAAAGAAAACTTATTATTATTATTAATATATAAATATATTATAATTAATGATTAAGTAATGATGAAGTTATGATTATTATAATTATTATTATTATTATAATTAATAAAAACCCTATAATCACTACTGTCTTCTTCTTCGATGTCAGACGATGGTTCCAATCGACAATGGTAACCGGAGGTGATTGTCGGAGATGAAGGAAGGGCTGTGATGATGACCGGAGACAAAGATCGTAGACGATGAGTGACAGAGTGACGATGGTTACGTTATGATAGGTAAGGATGATTGATGGAGATGCAGTTTGATCGGAGAGGATGACCAGAACGATAATGAGTGACAGTGACTAAAGATGATGATTGAATGGAAATCGCAAGTTGGAGGTGATCGGAGATGATGCAACGGAGATGGTGATGGTGAAAGTGGTGATGAATCAGAGAAGACGATGATGATGATGGACGATGATGAACAACGACTGGAGACGGAGTTGCAGGTTCCGGCTATGATCGTTGCGACTCCGAAGATCAATGACTCGAGATCTCGGTTGCGACTCGGAACCGTGAAAGAGATAACTCGAGACCTCTGTGGTGTTGTCGGTTGCGACTCAAAAACGTGGTTGTCGGATGAGACTCGAAACCGTGAACTTGTTGCAACTCAGATGATGAAGATGGTTGAGAGTCAGGATGAAGATGATGAACGTGAGACCTTGAATGATGGTGATAACTTGAGAGATGGTTGCAACAAGTCCTGAAGATGTGGAGACTCCTGTTGAATCGAGACCAAGAGTGAAGGAGGTTGTTGATGAGAACTCGAGACCTCACAGTAGAAGTTGTTGTAATACGAAATCTCAAAATATGAATTTCAGTTGACTCGAGACCACAAGATAAAACAGATTGCGACTCGAGACCTTGTCGACTCGAAACTGTGATGTTTGAAGCTCGAGAACAGTTGAGTCGAAATGGTGATGGACTCGAGACCGTGAAAGTTGGAGAGATGTCGGACTCGAGACCTATTGAGAATGAGTCGAGACCACTGAAGATGAGTTGATGAAGACGAGACCACTGATCAAGATATTGATGATGATGACTCGAGATCTCAGAAATGATGGGACTCGAAACCAAGGCTGCAACTAACAACTCTTGATGTATCGAAATCTTAAAAGGATTTTTGAAACCAGACAAAACAGAAAGTCCAAAAATTTTGGAAAACTAAATCCTTTTACAAACAAAAGATATTCCCTTTTAAAATTCAAAAAAATCGTCCAATATCTTTTAACAGTTTCAAAAAGATCGACACACCAAACTATATTGATTTTTCATAAAAATTCGATGAACACCGCCAAGAACACGAAGAACACCAACCAAAAAATAACGAAAATCTTGAATCTTTGATATCACACCGAGCCTAGAAATAGGTTCTAATGGCTCTGATACCACTTGTAAGTCCCGTGAAACGGATCTTTCAATGATATCAAACAACACCAAGTTTGTGCGGAATCCAAACTTGATGTGATTCAAGAATAAACCGAAAAAATATGAAAATACGAACCGAATACGAAGAACACACCGAATCACTTTCAACACTTGCACACGATTCTATTACTATCAAAGCAAAATCGTCTAGTACAAGTGCTCACAACCAAATCGCCTTCCTCTAGCTCTCTCTAGGAATTCTGTAACAATGAGGTTCAAACCTAAAAACAAGTTAAAAACTTGTTTATATACTAACTCAAGCCCAATTCCCTACATGGGCTCCCCTTGGGCCTGCTTGGCCCACATGGCCTAAAGCTTGGCCCAAGTGACCTATAAAGGTCCACAACCTAATATAAACTAACCCGGTAAGGCCCAGCTCGTAACCATAGCTCGTAGTATTAATTTGATGCGTCAGTCTCACACTTTAGGGCCTAACAATGTATGATTATTGAGACCCGATCTATGATTGTGGTAGCTCGGATCACCATTTAACCCGATGTAGTCATGTTCTTGGATCGTGACATAAGGTTATGTTAGAAGATATAAGGGTTAAAAGGTGAAACTCTACCACACATGAAACATGAACTTGTGTAAAAGTATTTTCACTTGCAAAATATTGTTCAAAATTAGTAGATCTACGAATCTACAAGTGGTATTTTGAATAACCAAGTGTATGATGAAACCATGTTTTAAAACCGGATCTTTCATGAACTAGAGGTGTTTTTATGAACAAACAAGTGTGTGGACACTTGTGTAACAAAAGTTTTAACAAAGAAATAATTTTCATAAAAACCGACTAGAAGTTGTGAAACTTCATATTCTTTAAAAATAAAGTTTTTAAGAAATTAAACTTATTTTTAAAGATAACAAGGCTTACTAAATGTGCTAGTAAGTTACTACACATTTTTGTAAATATTCAAGTTCATGAAATGGAGAAACTAGTGATTATTGCTGATGAGTATTGTTGATAATTGTTGTTGATGATTGATAATGATTTAAAAGAAAATAAACACACGTTTTGAAAACGTGGGAAACCTCCATTTTTAGGGGAAACTCTGTCAAAATTTTTATAAATTTTGACACTTAGAAAAAAATATAAGTTTTTGAGAAACTTATTCCCTAAAAATGTATTTAAAAGTATTACCAAGGTTTCCCTAATTTTTGGTGATGAGAAATGGTGATTTTTCAAGAATAAAAATGGATATTAAGTATATATTTTTGAAAGAAAAATATATATTATTTGATCACCAACTTTTGTGCTAAGTGTATATAGTATGTGTTATACGTGCTAGTGTATTAAGCCTTAAAAATACACTAAATACTCATGAGGAGTATAAACATAAAAATACACATACAACATACAAGATACATAATTCGAGTGCAAAGTGCAAAACACAAAAGACTTATATTTATTTTTGGAGAAAATAATATAAGTAAGATACGTAGTTAAAAATATAGAATATTTTTAACACAAGAGTATATACACAAAAGAGAGTGACTGTACTTGTGCGACGCAAGTCTAGTGACTAACGTTAAGAAAACGCGTATAGGTTACGACGTTAATTAAGCAAATCCGGTGAAGTTTACGACGCAAGGAACGCAAAGTTGTGAGTTCATGCTCCCCCTTTTCTCTTTAACTGTTTTCAGTTTTTATAACTTCGGGGGTGAAATACATGTATAAATGTACAAAAATTTATAATTGGTATGATATAAATACAAGAAGTACACTTGGTGAGAACGAGAACCAAGTGTGACGAAATATAAGAATACAAGAAGTACACTTGGTGAGAACGAGAACCAAGTGTGACGAAATATAAGAATATGAGAAGCGCACTTGGTGAGAACGAGAACCAAGTATGAGGCGCTATGAGAAATGATAACAAGAAACGCGCTTGGTGAGGACGAGAACCAAGTAGGATGCGTTATGAGAAATAGTGTCACGAATAGGGTACAGAAGCACCATTAATCGTGTACATACTTAGACCGCAGAACAAAAGGTTAGATCTAACGGGTGCCTGGCAGCCACACTCTCGGTCAGGGCGAGAATCGAGTAGTGCTTTTGTGTCTCAGAATATACCAATTAAATGCCTTAGGTTTGGTGACTTCCTATGTCGTGCCACATGTTAATGGCTTTGCAACCCATTAACAATCTGATATTTACAGAAATACTGTATTTACATAAAATTCATACCATACTAAAATTGATATATAACTTGAAGTACGTGGGGTACTCAAGAAGATTGAATTATACTTGAAGTACGTAGGGTACTCAAGAAAATGAGAATTATACTTGAGTACGTGGGGTACTCAAGAAGAAATTGAATTATACATGTGTACGTGGTGTACACATGAAACTGAAATTATATATGAAAACTTGATTTACTCACAAACTATGTTTTCATACAAAGTATACAAACATGAAATACAAAACTGCATGAATTCACACCAACATTATGTTAACGTTTTTCCAAAACTCACATGTATTTCAGGTAACTAGGATGGATGTGTGCGTGGTCTTACTCATGCTCGTGGATGTCGCTTTGTTTATCTTTAAATAAAGTCGTGACTTTTAAGACAATATGTTATCTTGTGTTGTAAACACTTGACATATGTTTTTGGTAATGTAATATTTGAAGTTATTTTTGAGCATGTAGTATGTTTACTCTTCGTATGCAATGAGAACCTTTCATGATCACACCTCGTGCTTCCGCCGTAGAAAGGGGTGTGACATGTAAAACAACCAGGATGACGTCACAATCACAAGATGATAAGAATAATGTTGGCTAGCTTTTTAAACCACCCATGCTTAAACGTAATGAATACAACATCTGGGAGAGAAGGATGGGACACATCCTTGCTCAACAGAACACTGGATGTTGGAGGTATGTTGTTTTTGGTCCCCATGTTCCTATGGTGCCAAGTGCTGAGGATCCAAAGAAGTTCGTATCAAAACCTTATGAAAACTATACTGAAACTGATTTTCAAAAGTTCAAACTCGATGCCAAATCATTTAGCATCATAGCATCTGCATTACCAAATGAGATCTATGCTGCACTGTTACATTGTAACAGTGCCAAAGAGCTATGGGATGCATTGAAGGAACAGTTTGGGGGAACCGAAGAAGTTATTGAAAACAATAGGGAAATTCTGAATCAGCAGTATGAAACCTTCTGTCACATTAAGGGTGAAACATTGACCCAACAGTTTGAACATTTTAGTTGTCTCATCAGTGAGCTAAGGCTTGTTAAGGTTGAATTTCCAAAATCAACACAAAATAGCAGGTTTCTTAGACCACTACCTGATAAATGGGACACAATTGCATTGTGACTAGAAACTCTGTTGAGTTCAAAGATCTGACCCTGACCCAACTTCATGGTAGACTCCTGACCTATGAAAGGGAGTTGAACCAGAAAAAGAAGTTGCAAGAGTCTGGAAAAGCTACTGATGATTACTCATTCGGTAGCACAGCTCTTCTGGGTCAGGAAGAATCTGGTAGCAGTAGTAAGGAACAGGGTTATGATCATTTCATTGATATAACAGCTGGTGGAAACTTTACCAATCCTGATCCTCACTCTGCAAATTATGCTTTTACTGCAAACACTGAAAACCAGATGTCAGATAATTTGTGCTTTGAACTCAATGATTTGCAACATTTTGATCCCACTGACTTAGAGGAGATGGACATTTTGCATCAGTTGGCTTTGCTTAGTGTGAGAACGAGCAAATTCTACAAAAGAACAGGGAGAAAGTTCCCAGGGTTACATGGGAATCTAAGGGTTGGGTTGGATAAATCGAAAATCAAGTGTTACAAGTGCAATAGGCTAGGTCATTTCGCTAGGGGATGCAGGAGTCAAACTACTGGTCCTATAATCACTCATCCTAGCTCAAACCCTAGACCTCAAAATCAAAGCACTGTGCACTATACCCAATATACCCCTGCAGCTCATGTTAACACTACTCATTATGCTGCTGCCCCTGTGCCTGTGCATTATGTCCAAACCACTGTTCCACAGATTCAATATGTTCAAACCCCTGTCCCCCAGGCACAAGTGCAATCTGTTGCACCTCAAACAGCTGCTCCAGCAGTGGTACAACCAGATCAACAAAGCTTTTTCACTCAAGGCTTTGTTGACTGGAGCAGCATGCCTGATGAGCTTAGTGATGAAAATTTTGCACTCTATGCTTCTAATGAACCTTCTAATGATGAATTTTGTTTGATGGCATTAGAGTCAATACCAGAGGGGATTGAAACTGAAGGTGAACATCTAAGTGATGAAACAGTGGATGAGGTGACTGAAGCAGTTGTTAATGCAGTTGCTGGTGAATTGCTGCTGGGAGAAAATTCAGAAACCCTGATTGAACCACTGACAGACCCATGGTCCAAAGAGGACAAAGAAGAAGAGGAAGAAAAGAGAGCAGGTGAGAAGGAAGTAAGAGCTGATGATGAAGAAAATCATCAATGTGATTGTGCAATGATGGCTGCTGCCAAGGGAGCTTCTGCCTGTTTAGATAGCCTTTGGTATGTTGATAGTGGAGGCTCCAGGCACATGACTGGATGTAAAGCCCTACTCAAAGATTTCAAAATTCATGGAGGGGGTGATATATCCTTTGGGAATAACAGTAAAGGAAAAGTTCTGGGGTCTGGCACAGTACAGTCTGGAAATGTAAAATTTGAAAATGTCAATCTTATAGAGAGTCTGAAATTCAACCTCCTGAGTGTTTCACAAATGAGTGACAAGGGGTATGGGTCATTCTTCACAAAGGAGTGTTGTAGGATTGTTGGACCAGAAATGGTCAAAAAGATTGAAGCAATAATAAAAACTGGTCAAACAAAACTTGTTGCTCAAAGAAGTGGCAATGTTTATGTTGTTGATATGTCAAAAGAGTGTCCCAGAGCTGATGCCCGTCTGTTCTCAGCTGCCTCTAACAAAGAGACAGAACTTTGGCGCAGAAGACTAGGGCACACAAATCTTAAGACAATCACTAAAATTTCAAAAAATGGTTTGGTAAGAGGCCTACCACAAAAATTGTTTTCATGTCCTGAACATTGTATTTCCTGTTTAAAAGGAAAACAACATAAAAGTTCTTATAAGTCCATTGAAGAGTCCAAAACAACCCAGTGCTTGCAAATGCTGCACATGGATTTGTTTGGCCCAGTTCAAGTCATGAGCCTCAAAAAGAAGAGATATTGTTTGGTTATTGTTGATGACTTTTCTAGGTTTACATGGACTTTCTTTTTACACTCAAAAGATGAGACTGCAGGCATTTTGCAAGACTTTGTGACACAGGTTGAAAAGCAATTTGACCTTCCAGTGAAAAGCTTCAGGAGTGACAGTGGCACAGAATTTAAAAATAAGGAGTTGGATCCCTTCTGTGTGAAGAAAGGGATTGTAAGGCAGTACAACATCCCTAGAACACCAGAGCAAAATGGGGTAGTTGAAAGAAAGAACAGAACTTTAATTGAGGCTGCCAGAACCATGCTTGCTGATTTAGGTTTGCCATTAACTTTCTGGGCAGAGGCAGTAAACACTGCTTGCTATGTTCAGAACAGAGTTTTAATAAACCCCAGGCACAAAAAGACTGCTTATGAAATTCTGTATAAAATCAAACCATTGATCTCATACTTCAAGGTGTTTGGCTGCCCATGCTTTATTTTGAACTTAAAAGATTCCATTTCAAAATTTGCAGCCAAAATTGATTGTGGTTATCATCTGGGATACTCAACCACTGCCAAGGCCTACAAAGTGTTTAATACACGGACCAAGGCAGTGGAAGAGACTTTAAATGTAAAGTTCAATGAACTTTCATCAATGAAAATTCCAGCAAATCCTGCAGATCTGTTTGATCTTGATAAATTCACTTTTGAAAATACTGCTGTCAAGACTAACAGTGCAGGTCCATCAGAGGATTCAACACCAGACTATGGGTATGAAATCATCATCCCTCAAAAGTCTGTCAGATTGGGAAGAGCATCAGATGTTCAAAACAGCTGTCAAAGCTCAACCACTGCTACCTCAACAGTAGCCCATCAACCACTGCTTCCACACCCTCAAACACTGCTGACAAAAGTCCCCAAACAGTGGATAAAAGTCAGCATGTGTCCACTTCATTACCTCCCATTCCACCACCTTTTGAAGCCACTGCTGGATCATCAAAGTCCCCAGCAGTGGTTAGCTCAGATGATACACATTTGCAGCCTTCACCAACAAATGCCATCATTCCATACCAAGGAGATTTAATCTACTTGAGATCTCATCCACCTGACCAAATCATTGGCAACATCAATGAAGGGGTGCTCACAAGAAGCCAAACCCAAAACATTTGTCTTTTTGCTGGTTTTCTATCACTCCATCAGCCAGTCAAGTACCAAGAGGCACTGAAAGACAACAGCTGGGTAGAAGCCATGCAAGAGGAGCTCCAACAGTTTAAAAGACAACAAGTATGGGAGCTTATACCACTGCCAGAAGAGGTTAGTCCCATTGGCACAAAGTGGGTCTTCAAAAACAAAACTGATGAAAGGGGTATTGTTGTCAAGAATAAAGCCAGGCTTGTGGTTCAAGGTTACAGACAGGAAGAGGGGATTGACTATGATGAAACTTTTGCCCCTGTAGCAAGATTGGAAGCTATAAGACTGTTCCTGGCCTTTGCTGTCAACCACAACATGAAGGTGTTCCAAATGGATATCAAAAGTGCTTTCCTCTATGGTACAATTCAAGAAGAGGTGTATGTGTGTCAACCTCCAGGTTTGGAGGATCCATTTTATCCAGATCATGTCTACAGGCTGAACAAAGCCCTGTATGGCCTGAAACAAGCACCAAGGGCCTGGTATGAAACTCTTTCCACCTTTCTACTCTTAAATGGTTTCAAAATAGGTACCATTGATAAAACATTGTTTCTAAAATGGAGAGGAAATGATTTAATGATTGTCCAAATTTATGTGGATGACATTATTTTTGGAAGCACATGCAACAAAATGTGTGAAGAGTTTAGGGAACTTATGACAGCTGAGTTTGAAATGAGTGCAATGGGTGAGTTGCAATGCTTTCTTGGTCTCCAAGTTCAGCAAATGCAAAATGGTACTTTCATTCATCAAAGCAAATATGCAAAAGAACTTTTAAACAAATTTGATATGAATGATTGTAAACCATGCAACACACCCATGGCAACAAATAAGCTTGTCATGTCTGATGAAAAGGATGAGCTGATTGACCAAACTCTATATAGAAGCATGATTGGGTCTTTATTGTACCTAACTGCATCTAGGCCAGACATCATGTTTGCAACATGTGTGTGACAACTCGAGTTTCCAAGATTCCATCTTCGCATTTAGTGCACGTTAATTTTTTTTTTGTTGTTTGTTAATACGACTCGTTGTTTCACAACGATTACCTTTGTAATACGTTATATCGTATTTCGATTGATAATTTATAATTGGGATCCATAATAATTATTATATGTGAGTGTATGTTAATAAGGTTTGTATTAATTAACATGTTAAATAAAGTTGGAACTCACTGAAATCAAGTACTCATGAAATCACCCAAGTGGTAAAAACACTTTAAGTGTTTTCGTCCACTGATGACCAACGAAATCAGAGATGGGCTTGGCCCATGGCCTAGTATTGAGATATTTTGTATATCATTTTATAAACAATCTTCTCAGAGAAGTTTCACATTTACCAAACCATATCTTATCACAATTGTTTCTCTCTCTATCTCTGAAACCCACCAAGAGAATTCCTCATTTGAAGCAAAACCTCTGTTTAATCCTTGGTTAGTGATTTCATGATTCAAGTTGTTTCTTGTTGCATATCGTATGATTTTGGATGTTTATTCATGATGTACGTATACATTTATATATGTGATTATGTGATTGATCATGGTGTGATTGTTAGATAATTATTATCTATGAACTGTCTGAATATTGGATGTTTGGATCAACAGTGGGTATATGTTATGAATGATAAACTGATGGATTTATGTTCTTGATCCCACAAAGTTTTGGTAGAGTATTTGGTTTATATCAATGATTGATTATTGATTTGTTAAGGATTAATCATGTAACCATAGTGAGTTTATAGAGTTTCTGGGTTTTTTTAATATGTTACAGTAAGTGTTGTTGATGATGATATAACTCAACGAAAACACCCCCACCATTTATAAGCTGGACGAAATCACATAAGTGATTTCGGCCCAAAACAGTTTTGGCCCAAGTGTTCTAGGCCCAGGGAGTGATTTCGGCATATGTACTAATCTTTCAAACATGCTGGACGAAATCACAAGAGTGTGATTTCGGCCCAATGATGTTTTCGGCCCAATGATGTTTTCGGCAACATAAGGGGATTTCGGCCATAAGTGATTTCGGCTAATGGGGTTTTCGGCTATAAAGGGATTTCGGCACTCATGTGTTTTCGGCCCAACTGTTATCTGTTAACTGGTTAAATTTATTAAGTTGTTAACTTATTAAATTACATATAATAACTCTGATTAGTTATGTAACCATATTTAACCTACTAACTGAGTTCAGTTCATTAACTCAGTTAACTTTACTCACTATGTAAGATTCATGGATGACATTCTGTTAAATATGTAACTTAGTTAAGTACAACATGGGACACAGTTAGTTACCAGTTTGTTAAATGTTAATTCTGTTAATCGTATATCCCTGTTTATATATGCTAACTCAGTTAAGCATACTAGCTTTATTAACTGTGATGTTGGTTAACTATGTTAGAATTATTGAGAAGGCTATTATGAGGAAGATGAATTTACATGAATGGGAGTAACTGTTTACATGATACAAGAATGCAAATTGCTAGACACACTTTGTGATATTACTGTGATGATAGTTACATGTGAAATATTACGAACGTAAACTGACTGAACATACGTGCACTATAGGACTTGACTGATTTATTGTGAGCACTTAACTTAGCATACCGAGCAAAACAAGGTGAGTTCACACTCTTTCTAAGGCATGGGATTCCCGGTGGTTTGGGAATGGGTTAAGAAATTAAAAATGGAACCTACATATCCTCCTTGGGTAGGATATGTACCGCCATCCTCCATGGGTAGGATGCCAATATTAATCCTGCGTATTCTCCTTGGGTAGAATACATACGTTCGTCCTCCTTGGGTAGGACAACAACCTTAAACGCATGCGCGTCCTCCTTGGGTAGGACAACAACCTTAACGTACGTAAAACCTAGGTACACTCACACTCGCTACGGTCCTTGGATCAAGAAGGGCGCGTACAAATACGACTAGTCTACACATGGGAAGCCCCCACTAATAATCGCACAGATGCCTGGATTGGCCGCGATGAGGATTAATATGATACATGGTTTACTAAACGAACATACAATTTACGATATGAACATTATAACTAAATAACCAACTGTGAACTCGCTCAACTAGTTGTTGACTCTCTGTTACATGCCTTGCAGGACCTTAGGTACTTTTGGAGTTTGCACGGGAGGCACGGTCGTTGTGGACATGGATCGTGAATGTGTTGTTAAACATTATGACATTTTGTACTTAAACTAATGTTGGGTTTTACATTAATGCTTCCGCTACACACTTGTTTATATTTGGTTTTGGAAACACCTATCGTATTGATGAATGACTTTTACTATATACTTATGTTCAATATGATTGGTGGCTTGATCCTGGTCATGTCACGCCTCCAAGCGGTAGTACTCCGCGTGTGGATTTTGGGGGTGTGACAGATTGGTATCAGAGCCATTGGTTATAGAGAACTCGGTTTTAATAAGGGGAAAACGTTTTTATTAAAACCAGACTATAACCGAAACAGTGCTCAACGATCCACAACGACGCCTCGCTCCACGTGCAAGACTCAACATGCTAGGTAATATGGTACATGTTTTATTGCCTACTTGATAGAATTGCATAGAACTTTGCTCAGGGTATGCTTAGATTAACGTAACACTATTGCATGAGACCACTTGTGTGCTTACTCTCTTCTGTCATCGCACTATTCGTGAACCTCTCTCACTTATGTTATCTTTGCTATGAAGATCATGTCTGGACGTATCAACATGACGCAAGCCCAATTGACGGCTCTCATTAACGAACGAGTTGCTGCGGCACTCGCAGCCATACAAGCAGGAGGTCAACACGCTCAGCCACCTGTTTGCACCCTCAATAATCTCAAAGATTGCCGACCTAGTACCTTTAGCGGTACTGAGGGAGTTGTAGGCCTACTCCATTGGTTCGAGAGGCTCGAAACTGACTTTGAGGTGCGTGATTGCCCTGAGTCTCGTAGAGTAAAGTTTGCTACTGGAACACTCGAAGGTACTGCATTAACCTGGTGGGAAGCACAGGTTCAAATGTTAGGGCTGGCAGCTGCTAATGCCACCCCCTGGAACGAGTTCAAGGACCTAGTTAAGGAAGAGTTTTGCAGTCGGGAAGACATCCACAAACTAGAGGTGGAGTTCCTCTACTTACAAATGACGGGGTCTGAAATTGAGGTTTATACGAAGAGATCGAATGAATTAGCCACATTTTGTCCCACTATGGTAGACCCTCCCACCAAACGCATCAAGCTGTATCTCAAGGGTCTGGTGCCCGAAATTCAGAGTCATGTGACCGCAACAAATCTTGGCACTATCCAGCAAGTCACCCGGCTTGCTCATCGTCTCACAGACCAGGCTATAGAACAAAACAAACTACTGAAACGTGTTAAAGCTGCTACTACATGTGCTTCTAGTGACAACAAACGCAAGTGGGATGGAAACTTGAGCAAGGGATTAATTCCGGTTCAGCCTCTGGCGCAGCAGCAAAAGATAGATGACTACCAGAGTCCCAGTCAGCAATTTTCTGGTAGTCGTGGGTAGAGTGGATATCGAGGAAATCATCCAAAGTGTAACAGATGCAATAGGCACCACAGCGGTCAGTGCAACAAGGGTCATTGTCAGAGGTGTCTCAAGATAGGTCATGAAGCTAAGGATTGTCGAAGCTCACGTCCTGTAACTCAAGAACAGCAACAACCGCGTGATTGGTCAGGGTGACGCAAGGAACGATCTTAACGTAATAATGGGTAAGTTTCTTCTTGACGATTTTTATGTTACTGTATTGTTTGATTCGGGTGCGGATACCAGTTATATGTCTTTAAGTTAGCCAAATGTTAAAACATGCACCAACTCCCTTGAACACCAAACCTGTCGTAGTGTTAGCTAATGGTAGAAGCCTAGAGGCCACTCATAGTTCAGGGTTGTAATCTTATCCTTGCTGGTCAGACGTTCTCTATCGACCTCATTCCTATAGTGCTGGGTAGCACCTATAGCTCGAGCGCCTTACCGCTTAGCTCCAACTGAACTGGAAGAACTGTCTAAGCAATTGCAAGAACTCTTGGAAAAGGGTTTCATACGTCCTAGCTCTTCGCCCTGGGGAGCTCCAGTATTATTTGTGAAGAAGAAAGACGGTACCTTTCGTATGTGTATAGACTACCGCGAACTAAACAAGGTGACGGTGAAGAATCGTTATCCTCTTCCACGCATCGACGACTTATTCGACCAGTTGCAAGGGTCGAGCTATTACTCGAAGATTGACCTGAGGTCAGGTTACCATCAACTGAGAGTCCGGGATGAGGACGTCTCCAAAACAGCATTCAGAACTCGCTACGGCCATTACGAGTTTTTGGTCATGCCATTCGGGCTAACGAACGCGCCTGCAGTTTTCATGGATCTTATGAACAGGGTGTGCAAACCTTATCTTGACAAGTTTGTTATTGTTTTCATTGATGACATTCTGATTTACTCGAAGAGTCGGGAGGAACATGAGCAGCACTTACGACTTATTCTGGAACTCCTTCGAACGGAACAGCTGTACGCTAAGTTTTCAAAATGCGACTTCTGGCTTCGTGAAGTTCACTTTCTAGGCCACGTGGTAACCAAGGATGGGATTCATGTCGATCCATCCAAGGTAGATTCGATCAAGAACTGGCCTGCACCTCGTACACCAACCGAAATACGCCAATTCTTGGGTTTGGCGGGTTATTACAGACGGTTCATCAAAGACTTCTCAAAGATTGCACAGCCGCTTACATTACTGACACAGAAAGGTGTTGCTTATCGTTGGAGTAATACACAGGAAACAGCATTTCAGCACTTAAAGGATAGACTCTGTAGCGCACCTATCCTCTCATTGCCTGAAGGCACGGACGATTTTGTAGTCTACTGCGATGCATCTATCCAAGGTCTTGGATGTGTGTTGATGCAACGGGATAAAGTTATTGCTTATGCTTCGCGCCAACTTAAGATTCACGAACGAAATTACACTACGCACGATTTAGAGCTTGGAGCTGTTGTATTTGCACTCAAGATATGGAGACATTATCTGTATGGCACCAAGTGCACCATCTACACCGATCACAGGAGTCTTGAGCATATCTTCAAGCAAAAAGAACTCAACATGCGACAACGACGATGGGTTGAGCTACTGAATGACTACGAATGCTCGATCAGGTACCACCCGGGCAAAGCCAATGTTGTGGCTGACGCCCTCAGTCGAAAGGACACTGCGCCTAAGCGCGTACGAGCTCTACAACCCACAATACAGTCTAGTCTTCCCTCTCAAATACGAGATGCTCAGGTAGAAGTCTTGAGACCAGAAAACATCAGGGCTGAAGCCCTACGTGGCTTAAGGCAACGATTAGAACAAAAGGCAGACGGCGCCTACTATGTAACAGGACGCATCTGGGTCCCACTCTATGGCAACCTACGCGAGCTTGTAATGGATGAAGCTCATAAGTCTCGCCACTCAGTACATCCTGGTTCGGATAAGATGTACCACGACCTCAGAACTACATATTGGTGGCCTAGCATGAAAGCTCACATAGCAACTTACGTTAGCAAGTGTTTGACTTGTGCGAGAGTCAAAGCGGAATATCAGAAACCATCAGGCCCACTCCAACAACCTGAGATACCACAATGGAAATGGGAGCAAATCTCCATGGATTTTGTTACTGGCCTACCTAGATCTCAGCGCGGAAATGATACTATTTGGGTGATCGTGGATCGACTCACAAAGTCTGCTCACTTCTTGGCTATCAAGGAAACGGATAAGTTCTCCACTCTAGCAGACGTATACCTTAAGGAAGTTGTCTCGAGGCACGGAGTGCCCACCTCTATTATCTCTGATCGCGATGCACGTTTTGTTTAAGAACTGTGGCAAGCAATGCACAAATCTTTTGGCTCTCGTTTAGACATGAGCATAGCTTACCATCCTCAGACAGATGGGCAGTCGGAGCGCACTATTCAAACTCTAGAAGACATGCTTCGTACATGTGTAATTGACTTTAGCAATGGCTGGGAAAAGCATCTGCCACTTGTGGAATTTTCGTACCATAACAGCTACCACACCAGTATTAAAGCTGCTCCATTCGAGGCATTTTACGGATGTAAATGCCGGTCACCTCTCTGTTAGGCAGAGGTGGGGGACAGTCAGATCACAGGTCCAGAAATGGTAGTTGATACTACTGAAAAGATTGCTCAAATACGACAACGCATGGCGGCAGTTCGTGACCGTCAGAAAGCATACGCCGATAAAGACAGGAAACTACTCGAGTTCCAGGTTGGGGATCGAGCACTACTCAAAGTTTCACCCTGGAAGGGTGTTGTTCGTTTTGGCAAACGAGGCAAGCTCAATCCACGATACGTTGGACCATTTGAAGTCATTGAGAAAGTAGGCAAAGTGGCCTACAGACTGAACTTACCAGCTGAACTCAGTGTAGTTCACAACGTCTTTCCACGTGTCGAATCTGAAGAAGTGTCTGTCAGATGAGACCCACATAGTTCCTCTAAAGGAGCTCACTATCGACGAACGGTTGCATTTCGTCGAAGAACCAGTTGAAATCACGGACCAGGACGTTAAGGTCCTCAAGAACACCAGAATACCTCTTGTTCGAGTTCGTTGGAACTCCCGTCGTGGCCCAGAGTTCACCTGGGAACGCGAAGACCAAATGGAACTCAAATATCCCCAGTTGTTCGAAAACAATGCAACTACTACTGAGGCTGAAGCTACTACAGAATTTCGGGAAGAAATTCCAAATCAACCGGGGGGGGGTGATGTGACACCCCAGGAGAACCAGTAAACAATAACTTACCTAGCTTCCTCAGTAACCGCATGCTAAATTTCAGGACGAAATTTCTTTCAAGTTGGGGATAATGTGACAACTCGAGTTTCCAAGATTCCATCTTCGCATTTAGTGCACGTTAATTTTTTTTTTGTTGTTTGTTAATACGACTCGTTGTTTCACAACGATTACCTTTGTAATACGTTATATCGTATTTCGATTGATAATTTATAATTGGGATCCATAATAATTATTATATGTGAGTGTATGTTAATAAGGTTTGTATTAATTAACATGTTAAATAAAGTTGGAACTCACTGAAATCAAGTACTCATGAAATCACCCAAGTGGTGAAAACACTTTAAGTGTTTTCGTCCACTGATGACCAACGAAATCAGAGATGGGCTTGGCCCATGGCCCAGTATTGAGATATTTTGTATATCATTTTATAAACAATCTTCTCAGAGAAGTTTCACATTTACCAAACCATATCTTATCACAATTGTTTCTCTCTCTATCTCTGAAACCCACCAAGAGAATTCCTCATTTGAAGCAAAACCTCTGTTTAATCCTTGGTTAGTGATTTCATGATTCAAGTTGTTTCTTGTTGCATATCGTATGATTTTGGATGTTTATTCATGATGTACGTATACATTTATATATGTGATTATGTGATTGATCATGGTGTGATTGTTAGATAATTATTATCTATGAACTGTCTGAATATTGGATGTTTGGATCAACAGTGGGTATATGTTATGAATGATAAACTGATGGATTTATGTTCTTGATCCCACAAAGTTTTGGTAGAGTATTTGGTTTATATCAATGATTGATTATTGATTTGTTAAGGATTAATCATGTAACCATAGTGAGTTTATAGAGTTTCTGGGTTTTTTTAATATGTTACAGTAAGTGTTATTGATGATGATATAACTCAACGAAAACACCCCCACCATTTATAAGCTGGACGAAATCACATAAGTGATTTCGGCCCAAAACAGTTTTGGCCCAAGTGTTCTAGGCCCAGGGAGTGATTTCGGCATATGTACTAATCTTTCAAACATGCTGGACGAAATCACAAGAGTGTGATTTCGGCCCAATGATGTTTTCGGCCCAATGATGTTTTCGGCAACATAAGGGGATTTCGGCCATAAGTGATTTCGGCTAATGGGGTTTTCGGCTATAAAGGGATTTCGGCACTCATGTGTTTTCGGCCCAACTGTTATCTGTTAACTGGTTAAATTTATTAAGTTGTTAACTTATTAAATTACATATAATAACTCTGATTAGTTATGTAACCATATTTAACCTACTAACTGAGTTCAGTTCATTAACTCAGTTAACTTTACTCACTATGTAAGATTCATGGATGACATTCTGTTAAATATGTAACTTAGTTAAGTACAACATGGGACACAGTTAGTTACCAGTTTGTTAAATGTTAATTCTGTTAATCGTATATCCCTGTTTATATATGCTAACTCAGTTAAGCATACTAGCTTTATTAACTGTGATGTTGGTTAACTATGTTAGAATTATTGAGAAGGCTATTATGAGGAAGATGAATTTACATGAATGGGAGTAACTGTTTACATGATACAAGAATGCAAATTGCTAGACACACTTTGTGATATTACTGTGATGATAGTTACATGTGAAATATTACGAACGTAAACTGACTGAACATACGTGCACTATAGGACTTGACTGATTTATTGTGAGCACTTAACTTAGCATACCGAGCAAAACAAGGTGAGTTCACACTCTTTCTAAGGCATGGGATTCCCGGTGGTTTGGGAATGGGTTAAGAAATTAAAAATGGAACCTACATATCCTCCTTGGGTAGGATATGTACCGCCATCCTCCATGGGTAGGATGCCAATATTAATCCTGCGTATTCTCCTTGGGTAGAATACATACGTTCGTCCTCCTTGGGTAGGACAACAACCTTAAACGCATGCGCGTCCTCCTTGGGTAGGACAACAACCTTAACATACGTAAAATCTAGGTACACTCACACTCGCTACGGTCCTTGGATCAAGAAGGGCGCGTACAAATACGACTAGTCTACACATGGGAAGCCCCCACTAATAATCGCACAGATGCCTGGATTGGCCGCGATGAGGATTAATATGATACATGGTTTACTAAACGAACATACAATTTATGATATGAACATTATAACTAAATAACCAACTGTGAACTCGCTCAACTAGTTGTTGACTCTCTGTTACATGCCTTGCAGGACCTTAGGTACTTTTGGAGTTTGCACGGGAGGCACGGTCGTTGTGGACATGGATCGTGAATGTGTTGTTAAACATTATGACATTTTGTACTTAAACTAATGTTGCGTTTTACATTAATGCTTCCGCTACACACTTGTTTATATTTGGTTTTGGAAACACCTATCGTATTGATGAATGACTTTTACTATATACTTATGTTCAATATGATTGGTGGCTTGATCCTGGTCATGTCACGCCTCCAAGCGGTAGTACTCCGCGTGTGGATTTTGGGGGTGTGACAATGTGTTTGTGCAAGAAGTCATTCAGCCCCTAGAAAATCCAATCTTATTGCTGTAAAAAGAATATTCAGATACATAAAAAGTGCTCCCACACTTGGTATCTGGTATCCAGCTAATGGGAATATCAAGCTTTCAGGATTTTCAGACAGTGACTTTGCTGGATGTAACTGTCACACCCTGACCACGTATAACATACAAGACGTGGCGGAAAACGTCGGGGAGTGTTGTAACAGAATTAATTGTTTCAAATCCATGGCAAACAAAGTTGTATTTTATTTATCAACATAGAAGTTTCATTGTCTTAAACAGGAAATACAGAGTTTATAACATAATTAAACAAAGTCTATCATCGTTTTTAGTCTCTAAGGCACAGGTCCGCCCTAGTGTCATGATCGTCATCCTATGGAAAAGCACCTGAAAACACATGTGAAAGTAGGTACGTCAGCATAAAAATGCCTGTGAGATACATAGGTTTTGTGAAAATAGGATTCATGACTTAAGTTTAAGAAAATTTGTTTAATAACAGTCAGTCATGAACCTTGCAAATTTGATTTGTTTTATAAATCGTTTGAAAAACCATATATTCAGATGATATGTATAAATAAGAGAATAAAGTATGGTTAAATAAATAACCAAGTAAAATGAGTTTATATAAGATAAGTTGATTGGTAAAACAATGTCTTGTGAAAAGTATGTTATTTGTATAAAATGTCATATGTCTAAATTGAAATGATTTAAATAACGCTACAATATGTAATACCATACAAACACTTATATATAGGAAGTATTAGCGGCGTATCCACCATGTTTGTATCATATTACACATGCCTCGTTACTTAAATCACTTAAACAAACCACCAATGTATAAAGTCTATGTTTAAACCAATAGTCAAAAGTCCTTGTATAAGCCATGTCAAATGTTTATAAGTCCAAAAGTAGTCAAGTAATGTGTAACAAAAGTTATGTATTGTAAGTAAAGTATTGTCATATAGTCCAAAATGTATAAATGTACAAAACAAAGTATTTTGAATATATCAAAAAGTTATGTTTTGCAAAGTAATGCATGTTACATTGATACAAACATTTATGTGGTAAGTTAACGCATACATTCAAGCCTTGAGACAGTCGGACAACCTTTTCAGTCAAGGTTATCAAAAGTAATGTTTTCGGATTCAGTCATTCCTTACATCCAAACAAACCCGGGATGTCAGGAATGGGATTTGTCAAGTCCTATGGTACCACTACTTACTACCGAGCGGTGTAGCAAATGTTAATGAACGTAATAAAGACCCGTTTGTGCAAACCAAATGTTATAGCAGTTGTAGACATGTCATAAGAAAACAATGTACTAAGTATGCTAAGTTAACATACAAAGCAGAAAAGTCTTGTAAATCAATGCGCTAGCATGCTATCAGTCAACATACATAGCAGAAATGTAATGTAAAACAATGTACTAAGTATGCACACAATGGACATACATAGCATGAAATGAAATGAAATCATGTACTATAATGTACTAACAAACATAGCCGGTATATGATGTGAAAACAGGAAAGCATGAAAGTAACAAGTAGGCACATGTGTTTCACCCCAAAACAGTTTGGAAAACAGTAAAAGAGGGGTTCTATGTACTCACTTGTGATTACTCAGTAGTCCTGGAGTGACAATCAAACAATGATAGTGATCACGGAATCAAACGGCACCTAATATAGGTAACTATGTTCATAAACCGGACCTAAATCGGAAGATCGGATAGAATGAGGGTTCGTAAACCAAACGTGTATGGAAACTCGTGTAATATGGTTTAACAAAGCCTACATACTAATTGAAACCTATCATAAGTGCTTCCGACCCATTACGACCCGTTTAGGTAGCTTATGCTACTTTAACGCGTCGTTCGCGTGAAACGCGTTCGGACCGCCTAACTAGCCCTATGACAAGTGTTATATGCCTAAACATGTTACATAATCAGTTATGTGACAAAAGGTTAGGTTACATATGCTTAATTACCAATTATACATGAAAAGGGTATTCTGGTAATTTACCTAAGGCATATAAACTACCTATCATACAACTACTTAAACGTCGTGACCATAAGGTATAACCTCGGAAGGTTATTCCCTACCTACTATGGTCACCTAATGTATTTGGTCGGATCCTAATGATCGACCAAATGGGTCGGGTTCGAAGGTATAGGCGATTTATCAGATCGCCTACCCTACGACCCTAGACAACGTGGTAATCAGTAGGCATAGTCCCAAGGGACTATAACCAACGTGATTACACTCACGTTGCGAAGTTCAAACGAACTTCGCATTGACCATAAACTGGTCAATGCAGAAAGTTAAACAAAGTTTTGTTTGACTTTCAGACTCTAAAAGACTCGAAAAGCAATAAAAGAACGAAAGAATACTTACTAAGGGTCCCCGAATGCTAATTTCGATTCAAAAATCTCAGGTATGAAACAATTGTTTCAACTTAGAGTTTCTCAAATCAAAATTCTTGTAAGTTTTGCAATGGGGTGATGGGGTATTTATAGTTTTCGGGTAACCGTTAAGATCGTTTCATGGAAACCGTGCTCGAATCTTGTGCGTACACTTGTTGGAATGTTATGGTGGCTAAAAATGAGTTCTTATCTGCTGACTAGACAACTGAGAACATGTGGTTGCGGATTAAACAGCTGCAATCTGCTGTTAGAAACATTTAATCTGGTCAGAAGGGCTGACGCGGCCCGCGTGGGGATGTACATAAACTGAGGCGGGCCGCCTGGGCTGCACAGATCAGAAATAAGTTTCAGAATCTACAGTTTCAGTCCCTGCATGTGTTTTAAGCCATTTTCGACACTTCTAAGGCCCGTAAAGCCAACTTTAAGGCCCTAAAATGTTTCCTAAACATTGTGGACATGAAACATGTTCAAAAATATGCCGGATGTCGGTTCGTTTGGCCGTACGAACGCGATGTTCGCTTAATTACGACGGAATGCACACAAGCGCGAAAAACGATCCAAATGACGCGACGAATGGATTTTTGGCAAGACAAACACTAAAGCATAATATAGTCATGCTTACATAAATTTTTGGATGTCCAGATGTATTCAGAACGTAAGTTATGCGCGAAAATGCAAACTTGTGCACTTTTTGACACTTTTAGTCCCTAAATGACCCAAAAGTTTATTTTAGCACACCGAACCTCTCAAAGCCTATTTCTAAGCTATGTAAAGGATATTTAAGGTGTGTTTAACTTATGGTCATGTTCCGGAATGTTCGTTACAGTTCAAATTGGCATACTTTCGCAGTTTGTCAAGTTTAGTCCCTGTAAGCGAACTAACTTGTTTTTGCCATACCAAAGCCTTCAAAACTTATTTCTAAGTTATGTAAAGGTTATTTAAGGTATGTTAAGTATATGTTGATGTTCCGGAGTATTTGTCGCATTAAACTGATTATGTTTACGGACCAGTTTGCGTATAACTCTCCAGAAAGTGATATAGAGTTTGAAATTACATAAAAGTCAAAACATGAAAAATGTAAAACACAACCAAACAAACATTGGGATTAAATAACATTGTTTTATTGATAATAGAACTGTTCACAATGATTACAAGCACAGATGTTACAGTCTCCCCTACTTGTGGAAATTTCGTCCCGAAATTTATTTAGAGGAAACTCGTGGAAAAAGATGTGGATATTTCGCCTTCATTTGATCTTCGCGTTCCCAAGTAAACTCGGGTCCACGTTTAGCTTCCCAGCGAACTTTGACCAAAGGAATGCGCTTGCGTTTAAGCCACTTGACTTCACGTTCCATGATTTCCACTGGTTTCTCAACAAATTTCAGTGTTTTGCCAACACGAATTTCGTCAAGCGGTATGTGGAGGTTCTCATCAGCTAAACACCTCTTGAGATTGGACACGTGAAAAGTTGGATGAACATTTCCAAGTTCAGGAGGTAACTCAAGTCTGTAGGCTACCTTACCGATTCTTTCGACGATCTTGAATGGTCCAACATATCTAGGTGCAAGTTTTCCTTTCTTTCCAAATCTGATCACACCTTTCCAAGGTGAGACCTTAAGTAATACTCGATCACCGACTTGAAATTCCAAGGGTTTGCGTTTTGGGTCCGCGTAACTCTTTTGACGGCTCATAGCTGTCTGAAGGTTATCGCGAACTTTCTTGACCTTGTCCGTTGTCTCTAAAATGAGAGCAGGCCCAGTAAGTTGAGCCTCGCCGATCTCATTCCAGCAGACTGGTGAACGACATTTTCGACCATAGAGAGCCTCGAAAGGAGCCATTTTGATGCTGGTGTGATAACTGTTGTTGTAGGAGAATTCAATCAACTTAAGATGTGAATCCCAACTACCACCAAAATCGATCACACAAGCTCTAAGCATATCCTCCAGAGTCTGGATTGTTCTCTCAGATTGACCATCCGTTTGCGGATGATAAGCCGTGCTCAGATTAAGTTGGGTCCCCATAGCAGATTGCATGGTTCTCCAAAAATGAGACGTGAAACGAGCATCTCTGTCAGAAATGATGCTCAAAGGAACACCATGTCGAGCTACAATTTCATCCACATAGATTTGAGCAAGTTTGTCAGCAGGAACATCCTCGCGGATTGGCAAGAAATGCGCTGACTTAGTAAGACGATCAACCACTACCCAGATGGCGTCATGACCTTTCTTTGTGCGCGGAAGTTTGGTAACGAGATCCATAGTAATGTTTTCCCATTTCCAAACTGGGATCTCTGGTTGCACCAATAAACCCGAAGGACGTTGATGTTCAGCCTTAACCTTAAGACAAGTAAGGCATTTTGATACGTATAAGGCAATGTCTTTCTTCATACCAGGCCACCAATAGTGAATACGAAGATCCTTATACATCTTATCTGAGCCCGGATGAATAGAATAACGAGACTTATGGGCTTCATCCATAAGCAAGGTACGAAGATCGTCCTGGCTTGGGACCCACAAACGGTCCATGAAGTAATACGATCCATTGTCCTTCAGTTCCAGAGCAGGTGTTATGTGATAGGGAAATTCCTTATCCATCAAACCTTGTGAAACACAAGATTGTTGAGCCTGAGAAATGCGGGCTTGAATATCGGATCGAGCTTGAATAACAGATTGAACACGAACACAGTGAAGCTTAGTACGTTCCTTACGACTCAATGCATCGGCTACGACATTCGCCTTACCAGGATGGTAGCGAATTTCGTAGTCATAGTCGTTTAGTAGCTCGACCCAACGTCGTTGCCTCATGTTGAGTTCTTTCGGGTTGAAGATATGCTGAAGACTTTTGTGGTCTGTGAAAACCACACATTTTGTACCGTACAAATAGTGTCTCCAGATCTTGAGAGCGAAAACAACTGCACCCAACTCAAGATCATGAGTGGTGTAGTTTTTCTCATGTATCTTCAACTGCCTCGATGCATAGGCTATGACTTTGTTCCTTTGCATCAGAACACAACCAAGACCCAATTTAGATGCATCGCAATAAACAACGAAATCATCTTTGCCCTCAGGCAAAGTCAGAGCAGGCGCGTCGCAAAGCTTTGCTTCAAGTGTTGAAAAGCTTCCTCTTGTTTGAATCCCTAATCAAAGGGTTTGTTCTTCTGAGTTAGAGCAGTTAGAGGAACTGCGATCTTTGAGAAGTTTTCAATGAAGCGGCGATAATAACCCGCTAGACCAAGAAAAGAACGAACTTCAGTAGGAGTAGTAGGCGTATCCCAATCCTTAATCGCACTGATCTTGGAGGGATCTACATGAATACCTTGTTCGTTGATAATATGTCCTAAAAATTGAACTTCTTTAAGCCAGAATTCACACTTGGAGAATTTGGCGAAAAGTTGCTCTTTCTTTAGGAGTTCCAGAGTAAGACGAAGATGTTGCTCGTGTTCAGCTCGCGTCTTAGAGTAAATCAAGATGTCGTCAATAAAAACAATGACGAACTGATCCAAATAAGGCTTGCAGACCCTATTCATTAAGTCCATGAAAACAGCAGGAGCATTAGTCAAACCGAATGGCATGACTGTGAACTCGTAATGCCCATACCGAGTGCGGAACGCCGTCTTGGGAATATCTTCTTCATGCACTCGAAGTTGATGATATCCGGAACGTAGATCAATCTTCGAAAAATAAGAAGCGCCCTGTAACTGATCAAAGAGATCATCTATGCGAGGTAGGGGATATCGATTCTTGATGGTAAGCTTGTTAAGCTCACGATAATCGATACACATCCTAAAGGATCCATCCTTCTTCTTGACAAAAAGAACGGGAGCACCCCAAGGTGAAAAGCTAGGACGTATAAAACCTTTGTCAGAGAGCTCCTGCAGCTGCTTAGACAACTCTTGCATCTCCGACGGTGCAAGACGATATGGAGCTCTCGCAATGGGATTTGCACCAGGTACGAGATCAATACGGAACTCGACTTGGCGTGCTGGAGGTAGACCAGGTAACTCTTCAGGGAATACTTCAGAATAATCCCGAACGACAGGAATATCTGAAATAGACTTACCCTTGCCTTTATCTGCTGTGACATGTGCCAGGAAAGCCACATAGTTCTTCCGCAGATATTTCCGAGCTTTAAAACAAGACATGAGCTTGAGGCCACCAGACGGTTTCTCACCTTGAACCTGTAGAATCTCGCCTGTCGAAAGCGGCACACGAACAATCTTCTCAAAAAAAACTACCTCTGCTCGATGCTTGGATAACTAATCCATACCCACTATAACGTCGAAGCTTCCAAGTTGCATAGGCGTGAGGTTGATAGAAAAAAGATGGTCGTTAAGGTTCAACTGGCAGTTGCATAGAACAGAATCAAGAATAATGGGTTCACCAGTAGCAACCTCTACTGTCAAAGATTTACTTAGTTTCGTTCTAGACACTCGAAGCATTGGCTCAAAAGACAAAGACACAAAACTCTTGTCGGCACCAGAATCGAAAAGAACAGATGCAGGCTGATTATTAATAAAGAACGTACCGTTCACCACATTATCGTCTGCCTGCGCCTCTTGGGCATTCATGTTAAAGGCTCGGCCTCGAGCCAGAGCCTGATTCTGATTTGGGTTCTGGTTCTGGTTGGCTAGCCTTGGGCACCGGTTCCTGTAGTGGGTCAGATCCCCACAATTATAGCACGAACCAGGAGGAAAATGAGGTCGTGCAGCTTGACCTTGTTGCTGAGCAAGAGGCTGAGCAACTTGTTGAGCTTGGTTCGGAACTGCCTGGTTCTGGTTAACAGGAATGCGGCAGTTGGCAGCAAGATGACCAGGTCTTACGCAGTTGGTGCACTGACGACACTAGAGATGTGGTTGATGATGGCCGTTACACCTGTTGCACAAAGGTGCATTGCCAAAATAAGGCTTCTTGGCTATTGGCTGCGCAGGCTGATTTGGTGCAGCTTGGGCCTGTGCAGTAACGACATAGTTTTGGGAAGCCTTTCGCTTCCTTGAACCCTTTGAGGAACCAGAATTCTTTCCATTCTTGTTTTCACCTTTCTTACCATCCCCTTTGTCAGATGCCTACTTCTTACCCTTGTCACCCTTCTTATGCAGCTTTCCCTTACGAATCTGCGACTCAGTTAATGTCGCTGATAACTCGATCGCCTGACGGAGTGTGGCAGGGTTACTACCAGTAAGGATGTCTTGCACTGAGTCAGGTAGGCCGTCGATGTACCTTTCGATAGCCTTGTCGAGTGGGGTAACCATAGTTGGGCAAAGCAGACTCAACTCCTCAAACCTATCAGTATACGCCCGATGCTCACCACTATCCTGCTTCAAATTATCAAACTCTTTCTCCAAAGCTCGTTGCTCATGACGAGGACAGAATTCCCTCATCATAAGGGCTCTAAGTTCAGCCCATGTCTGTGCGAGAGCAAGTTCTGCACCTTGGTCCCTCATAACCCCGTTCCACCATGTCAAAGCCCTCTTCTGAAATATGCTCGAAGCAAACTCAACTTTGCGATTGTCAAGACACTGCACGTGGCGGAAAGTATTCTCAATGCTCTCAAACCACTGAAGAAGCCCAGTCGCTCCCTCAGAACCACTAAACTTGAGTGGTTTAGCCGAGTTAAAATCCTTGTATTTGCATGGAGCATTGTTGTTGTTGTTGGCTTGGTTCCATTGAGCAAAGAGATTTGGGAATTGGGCAGCCATCTGCTGCGCAATGATTTCTGCCAGTTCGGCAGTCGCTATCTGGTTCTCGCGTCGAGGAGGCATTCTAAAAGAGGAAAACATGAAAAGAAACGAGTGAGATGATTGGATGAAAAGAACGAGATGAAACAAAATCAACAAAAGCAAAGATGGTGGTCATTCGTCCGCATTACCAAGCAAACAAACGACACACAGTGACTAATCAAAGTAAATGGATCAAAAATAATGTATTACGAAGACATGCTCGCCTATAAGTGAACACTCATCCCAAGAATTCCCAGGTAAGCACAACTGGTCTCGCGTCTGGTTGAGATGTATACGAAGTGCTTGCCTAGACAGAAAACTCGGAATACAGGCATTCACTCTTCCAGTTTGCACATGTTCACATTATTTGAGACCCAAAACGTTGACGAGATTTTGAAAATTTGAAGGCACAAGGCCAAAAATTTTAGTTAAACTGGAAGGGTTCAAAACCTTACAATAGATTATCCAAAAACAGAAGATTGTTTTTCAAAAATCGTTTCGGAAAATTTGGTTTTTGTTTTGATAATCACCTAAGGATAGGTGATGTACATGTTTTAAGATCTAAACACAAGATAACTTGTGTTAGGGTCCTAGAAAAGTTATAGTCTAGGTCAAAGCATTACTAATAACCTAATTCCCTATAACCATGTGCTCTGATACCAACTCTTCTGTCACACCCCGACCACGTATAACATACAAGACGTGGCGGAAAACGTCGGGGAGTGTTGTAACATAATTAATTGTTTCAAATCCATGGCAAACAAAGTTGTATTTTATTTATCAACATAGAAGTTTCATTGTCTTAAACAGGAAATACAGAGTTTATAACATAATTAAACAAAGTCTATCATCGTTTTTAGTCTCTAAGGCACAGGTCCGCCCTAGTGTCATGATCGTCATCCTATGGAAAAGCACCTGAAAACACATGTGAAAGTAGGTACGTCAGCATAAAAATGCCTGTGAGATACATAGGTTTTGTGAAAATAGGATTCATGACTTAAGTTTAAGAAAATTTGTTTAATAACAGTCAGTCATGAACCTTGCAAATTTGATTTGTTTTATAAATCGTTTGAAAAACCATATATTCAGATGATATGTATAAATAAGAGAATAAAGTATGGTTAAATAAATAACCAAGTAAAATGAGTTTATATAAGATAAGTTGATTGGTAAAACAATGTCTTGTGAAAAGTATGTTATTTGTATAAAATGTCATATGTCTAAATTGAAATGATTTAAATAACGCTACAATATGTAATACCATACAAACACTTATATATAGGAAGTATTAGCGGCGTATCCACCATGTTTGTATCATATTACACATGCCTCGTTACTTAAATCACTTAAACAAACCACCAATGTATAAAGTCTATGTTTAAACCAATAGTCAAAAGTCCTTGTATAAGCCATGTCAAATGTTTATAAGTCCAAAAGTAGTCAAGTAATGTGTAACAAAAGTTATGTATTGTAAGTAAAGTATTGTCATATAGTCCAAAATGTATAAATGTACAAAACAAAGTATTTTGAATATATCAAAAAGTTATGTTTTGCAAAGTAATGCATGTTACATTGATACAAACATTTATGTGGTAAGTTAACGCATACATTCAAGCCTTGAGACAGTCGGACAACCTTTTCAGTCAAGGTTATCAAAAGTAATGTTTTCGGATTCAGTCATTCCTTACATCCAAACAAACCCGGGATGTCAGGAATGGGATTTGTCAAGTCCTATGGTACCACTACTTACTACCGAGCGGCGTAGCAAATGTTAATGAACGTAATAAAGACCCGTTTGTGCAAACCAAATGTTATAGCAGTTGTAGACATGTCATAAGAAAACAATGTACTAAGTATGCTAAGTTAACATACAAAGCAGAAAAGTCTTGTAAATCAATGCGCTAGCATGCTATCAGTCAACATACATAGCAGAAATGTAATGTAAAACAATGTACTAAGTATGCACACAATGGACATACATAGCATGAAATGAAATGAAATCATGTACTATAATGTACTAACAAACATAGCCGGTATATGATGTGAAAACAGGAAAGCATGAAAGTAACAAGTAGGAACATGTGTTTCACCCCAAAACAGTTTGGAAAACAGTAAAAGAGGGGTTCTATGTACTCACTTGTGATTACTCAGTAGTCCTGGAGTGACAATCAAACAATGATAGTGATCACGGAATCAAACGGCACCTAATATAGGTAACTATGTTAATAAACCGGACCTAAATCGGAAGATCGGATAGAATGAGGGTTCGTAAACCAAACGAGTATGGAAACTCGTGTAATATGGTTTAACAAAGCCTACATACTAATTGAAACCTATCATAAGTGCTTCCGACCCATTACGACCCGTTTAGGTAGCTTATGCTACTTTAACGCGTCGTTCGCGTGAAACGCGTTCGGACCGCCTAACTAGCCCTATGACAAGTGTTATATGCCTAAACATGTTACATAATCAGTTATGTGACAAAAGGTTAGGTTACATATGCTTAATTACCAATTATACATGAAAAGGGTATTCTGGTAATTTACCTAAGGCATATAAACTACCTATCATACAACTACTTAAACGTCGTGACCATAAGGTATAACCTCGGAAGGTTATTCCCTACCTACTATGGTCACCTAATGTATTTGGTCGGATCCTAATGATCGACCAAATGGGTCGGGTTCGAAGGTATAGGCGATTTATCAGATCGCCTACCCTACGACCCTAGACAACGTGGTAATCAGTAGGCATAGTCCCAAGGGACTATAACCAACGTGATTACACTCACGTTGCGAAGTTCAAACGAACTTCGCATTGACCATAAACTGGTCAATGCAGAAAGTCAAACAAAGTTTTGTTTGACTTTCAGACTCTAAAAGACTCGAAAAGCAATAAAAGAACGAAAGAATACTTACGAAGGGTCCCCGAATGCTAATTTCGATTAAAAAATCTCAGGTATGAAACAAATGTTTCAACTTAGAGTTTCTCAAATCAAAATTCTTGTAAGTTTTGCAATGGGGTGATGGGGTATTTATAGTTTTCGGGTAACCGTTAAGATCGTTTCATGGAAACCGTGCTCGAATCTTGTGCGTACACTTGTTGGAATGTTATGGTGGCTAAAAATGAGTTCTTATCTGCTGACTAGACAAGTGAGAACATGTGGTTGCGGATTAAACAGCTGCAATCTGCTGTTAGAAACATTTAATCTGGTCAGAAGGGCTGACGCGGCCCGCGTGGGGATGTACATAAACTGTGGCGGGCCGCCTGGGCTGCACAGATCAGAAATAAGTTTCAGAATCTACAGTTTCAGTCCCTGCATGTGTTTTAAGCCATTTTCGACACTTCTAAGGCTCGTAAAGCTAACTTTAAGGCCCTAAAATGTTGCCTAAACATTGTGGACATGAAACATGTTCAAAAATATGTCGGATGTCGGTTCGTTTGGCCGTACGAACGCGATGTTCGCTTAATTACGACGGAATGCGCACAAGCGCGAAAAACGATCCAAATGACGCGACGAATGGATTTTTGGCAAGCCAAACACTAAAGCATAATATAGTCATGCTTACATAAATTTTTGGATGTCCGGATGTATTCAGAACGTAAGTTATGCGCGAAAATGCAAACTTGTGCACTTTTTGACACTTTTAGTCCCTGAATGACCCAAAAGTTTATTTTAGCACACCGAACCTCTCAAAGCCTATTTCTAAGCTATTTAAAGGATATTTAAGGTGTGTTTAACTTATGGTCATGTTCCGGAATGTTCGTTACAGTTCAAATTGGCATACTTTCACAGTTTGTCAAGTTTAGTCCCTGTAAGCGAACTAACTTGTTTTTGCCATACCAAAGCCTTCAAAACTTATTTCTAAGTTATGTAAAGGTTATTTAAGGTATGTTAAGTATATGTTGATGTTCCGGAGTATTTGTCGCATTAAACTGATTATGTTTACGCATCAGTTTGCGTATAACTCTCCAGAAAGTGATATAGAGTTTGAAATTACATAAAAGTCAAAACATGAAAAATGTAAAACACAACCAAACAAACATTGGGATTAAATAACATTGTTTTATTGATAATAGAACTGTTCACAATGATTACTGTAACACCTGTGCCTTCACGGCCATCAAACAAATACCAAACCAATGAAATATTGTATTTCATACTTAGGATTTGTAAAAATATGTGTATCATTTACACATATCAATTTTTGTTCAATTTCAAACTCTAAATCGCTTTCTGGAAGGTTATACGCGCACCGATGCGTAAATATAACCAGTTTAATGCAACAAACACTCCGGAATAGTGACATAGGCTTAACATACCTTAAATAACCTTTATATAACTTAGAAATAAGTTTTGAAGGCTTTGGTATGGCAAAAACAAGTTAATTCGCTTACAGGGACTAAACTTGACAAACTGCGAAAGTATGCCAATTTGAACTGTAACGAACATTCCGGAACATGACCATAAGTTAAACATACCATAAATATCCTTTACATAGCTTAGAAATAGGCTTTGAGGGGTTCGGTGTGCTAAAATAAACTTTTGGGTCATTCAGGGACTAAAAGTGTCAAAAAGTGCACAAGTTTGCATTTTCGCGCATAACTTACGTTCTGAATAAATCCGGACATCCAAAAATTTATGTAAGCACTAAAATATTTTATTTTAGTGTTCGGCATAAGAAAAATCCATTCGTCACGCATTTTGGATCGTTTTTCGCGCTTATGCGCATTCCGTCGTAATTAAGCGAACATCGCGTTCGTACGACCAAACGAACCAACACCCGGCATATTTTTGAGCATGTTTCATGTCCACAAGGGTTTAGGCATCATTTTAGGGCCTTAAAGTTGGCTTTACGGGCCTTAGAAGTATCGGAAATGGCCTTAAACATGTGCAGGGACCAAAACTGTAATTTCTGCAAACTTTTTCTGAACTGCAACTCCCAGGCGGCCCGCTTCAGTTTTTGTACATGTCCACGCGGGCCGCGTCCGCCTTCTGGACCAGATTAAATGTTTTTAACAGCAGGTTCCAGCTGTTTGATCCACCACCACACATTATCAATTGCCTAGTCAGATGATAAGGATCATTTTTAGCCACCATAAGGTTCCGACACTTGTACGGATGCGATTAAAGCACGGTTTCCATGAAACGATCTTAACGGTGGACCGAAAACTATATATACCCATCCACCCCCATTGCTAAACTCACTAGAATTCTGATTTGAGGAGCTCTAAGTTGAAACTATTGTTTCATACCTGAGCTACTTGAATCGGGATTAGCATTCGGGGACCCTTCGTAAGTATTCTTTCGTTCTTTTCTTTATTTTATTGCTTTTAGAGTCAGAAAGTCAAACTTTGTTTGACTTTCAGCGTTGACCAGCTTATGGTCAATGCGAAGTTCGTTCGAACTTCGCAACGTGAGTGTAATCACGTTGGTCATAGTCCCTTGGGACTATGCCCACTGATTACCACTTTGTCTAGGGTCGTAGGGTAGGCGATCTAATAAATCGCCTATACCTTCGAACCCGACCCAGTTTGGTCGATCATTAGGATCCGACCAAATACATTAGGTGACCATAGTATATAGGGAATAAACTTCCGAGGTTATACCTTATGGTCGCTTCGTTTAAGTAGTTGTATGATAGGTAGTTTATATGCCTTAGGTAAATTACCAGAATGCCTTTTTCATGTATAATTGGTAATTAAGCATATGTAACCTAAACTTTTGTCACATAACTGATTATGTAACATGTATAGGCATATAACACTTGTCATAGGACTAGTTAGGCGGTCCGAACGCGTTTCACGCGAACGACGCGTTAAAGTAGCATAAGCTACCTAAACGGGTCATAATGGGTCGTAGGCTATTAGGTTAGGTTTCATTTAGTATGTAGGCTTTGTTAAACCATATGACACGAGTCTCTACACTCGTTTGGTTTACGAACCCTCATTCTATCTAAATCCTCCGATATAGGTCCGGTTTATTAACATAGTTACCTATATTAGGTGCCGTTTGATTTCCGTGATCTCTAGCATTGCTTGGTGGTTATCATAGGACTTCTGAGCAATCTCAAGTGAGTACATAGACCCCTCTTTTGCTGTTTTCCAAACTGTTTTGGGGTGGAACACATGTGCCTACTTGTTACTTTCATGCTTTCATGTTTTCACATCATATACATCCTATGTTCAATAGTACACTTATAGTACATTGTTTTACATGATTTCATTGTTTTTATGCTATGTATGTCCATTGCGTGCATGCTTAGTACATCGTTTTACATTTACATTTACATTTTATGCTATGTATGTCCATTGCGTGCATACTTAGTACATCGTTTTCATCACATGCTTACATTTTGTTATGACATTTGGGTTGTTTACAATGGAACAATACATTCATTAACATTAGCTACGCCGTTCGTTAGTAGGTAGTGGTACCATAGGAATTGACAACTCCCGTTCCGGACATCCCAGGGAAAAGGGGATGAAAGGAATGACCGAATTCGATATACATAATTTAGATAAACCTTTAAGTGGTTTAAGGGTTTATCGTCACAGTCTCAAGGCTTGGATGTATGCATTATAACAATACCACATAGATGTTCGTATCAGTAGAGCATATTTACACAAAACATAGCTTTGATTTAAACCACGTTTTACTTCAATACTTTGTTTTTGTGCATATGGTTTAGTTGATATTTATCACTAGCCTTACAGATCAGTTTGGTTTACATATTACATGATTTACATTGATCATGCATTTCCACAAAACATAGCTTTGATTTAAACAAAGTTTTACTTCAATACTATGTTCTTGTGCATATGGTTTAGTTGATACATTTCACTAGCCATACATATCATTTTGGTTACATATTACATGATTTACATTGATCATGCATTTTCCACAAAACATAGCTTTGATTTAAACCAAGTGTTACTTCAATACTATGTTCTTGTGCATTTCATCTATGGTTTAGTTGATGCATTTTCACTAGCCATACATATCATTTTGGTTACACATTACATGGTTTACATTTGACACATAAACACTTTTGACATTGGTTATACATTACATGATTTACATTTTGACATAAACATTTTAACATATTACTTCAATACATTTGGAAGTTGGTTTAAACATAGACATCTTACATTGTTGGTTTGGTTTGAGTAAGTGATTTAAGTAACGAGGCGTGTGTAATATGATACAAGCATGGTGGATACGCCGCTGGTACTTCCTATATATAAGTGTTTGTATGGTATTGCATATCGTAGCGTTATTTGAATCATTTCAGTTTATGACATATAACATTTTATACAAATAACATACTTTTCACAATACATTGTTTTACAAACAACTTAACTTATACAAACTCATTTTACATGGTTATTCATTTAATCATGCATTATTCTCTTATTTATACGTATTATCTGAACTTATTGTTTTCAAATGATTTACAAAGACAAAGCAAATTACAAGGTTCATGACTAAACATTTTCTTAAACAGAAGTCATGAATCTTATTTTCACAAAACCTATGTACTCGCCGACATTTTTATGCTGACGTACCTATTTTCACATGTGTTTCAGGAAATGAAGTATAGGATTGATCAAGATACACTTAGACGGACATGGGCCTTAGTGACAATAAAAGATGCAGACTAGTTATTTATGTTATGTTTCTTTGATTGTCAAGACATTGTAACTATTTTATTCAATAAAACAATATTTCAATTTCCATGTGTTATGAAACAATGATTCTGTTACAACACTCCCCGATGTTTCCGCCATGTTTTGTTGTTTTATGTGGTCGGGGTGTGACAGAAAGTTGGTATCAGAGCTCATGGTTATAGGGAATTAGGTTATTTGTAATACTTTGACCTAGTCTATAACCTTTCTAGGACCCTAACGCGAGTTTACTTACATTTAGTCATAAAACAATACTATCACCTATCCTTAGGTGACAACCACAACAAGAATATAAATTTTAAAACCGCTTTGAAAACTAATCATCTGTTCTAGGATGATTGATTACTAGGTTTTGAACTCTCTATTATATGGTTTTGAACCCCTTTGAATTTTCAAAACCTCGTCAAGGTTTTGGGTTTTAAATAATGTGAACACGTGCAAACTGGAAGGGTGAATGCCTGTATTCTGGGTTTTCTGTCTAGGCAAGCACTTCGTATACATCTCATCAGACGCGAGACCAGTTGTGCTTACCTGGGAATTCTTGGGATGAGTGTTCACTTATAGGCGAGCATGTCTTCGCGATACATTATTTTTGACCCATTTACTTTGATTTGTCACCATCTCATTTGTTTGCCTTAGGTAACAAACAAATGATCACAATTTTCATTCGTTACCATTCTGTATTGATTATCCAATAACCTTTCACTCGTTTCTTCCTATGTCTTTCATTTTCTTCTCGAATGTCTATTCCTCTCAGCACTGGTCAAATGTCCGAGCGAACAGCCAAATTTGTCCAGCAAATAGGCGAAGTGATTCAGAAGACTGTGGATTTAGGCATTGCCATGGCTCGTCTCAACAATGAAGCCTCCCGTCTCGACAATGAAGCCACTCAAGAGCCACCAATGGAAGCAGAAGTCAAGCCAGCACCAAAATCAAGGAAGCGTAAGGCTTCAAAGAAACCCGCAGCAGTTATACCAAATCAAGCAGGACCTAGCCAGAAGGCAACACCACCTGTTAAGAAGCAATACAAGGGAACAGCCCCAATATGCGACAAATGTAATGCACACCACTTAGCTCACCTACAGTGTCGTTTGTGTGCATCATGTGGGCGAATTGGTCACCTGGCAAGTGCTTGTCGATATAAGCCGAACCAAGGTGGTCCAAATCAACCACAAGTCAACCCTACTCAAGCTCGCTTTCCGCCTGGAACATGCTACAACTGTGGCGAGACAAGCCATTTCAGGAACAAATGCCCAAAGCTTGCTAATGCAAATCCAACCCTTGGATGAGCATTCGGCTGAACAAAGGATGATGTTGTCTTATGCCTTTGTTTCTTTTGTTTTTGTGTATTGTGAAACAATATGTCTCGTTCATAAATAAAAGTTGTTGTTCGCAATTCTGATATACAAATATAATTACACGTGTTTATGGCATTTCCCTATAATACCTGTATTAAGGAACTATGTTCCTTACAAACTACTCTTGTGATTCTCTCTTTCAAATGATCGCTCATGATTCCCTCGAAAATTTTAAGTACTCGTTTCACTCTAGGAAACAAAGTACAGAAAATAAGGGGACATTATGAGTAATCATGCTTCTGCACATCTGTGCCTTTAAATCCTTGGTTAGATAACTAAGGGTATTATCAAATCTCATACCCATTACGTTTTGATTTTTCAACATACACAGTACAAGTATTTCAAAACAATCTTCATGATCTCAAAACATTTCATATAGTTTGAAAACAATTTTTCTAAATGCATTGTCTATGTTATTTCAAAAACATTGGCCATGTTATCAAAACCAACCTTCCTAATTTCAAAATATTTCATATAGTCTGAAGACGATATTAAAACAATACATTTTCTGATCAAGTGCATGATTTCGAAAAGCATCATTCATGTTTTTCAAAAACCTTATACATAATTTCAAAAATTCATCTCGCATGATTTTTAAAACATTTTTGTAAATATATCTATCTAATACACCTACTTTATGATTTCAAAAGTATTATATATAAGGTTTCAAAAACGTTAAACACATTTTTTTCTTAAAAGAACCCCATGCATAGTTTTCAAAAATATTTTCCTTATACATTGACTTAACCTTCAAATTCTGCTTCATATGTCGCCTTGACATATCAAGCATCTCAACTTCATAAGCATTTTACTTCATGTTTTGACCTAAGCACATCAAGTGCAAGGTTTCAAAACATCTTCAACTTCTAAAATCCATATGGGATCTTTTTATCTTCACACTCAGATCCTTGTTGATAATTATCATTCAAATCAGAGTCCTTAATTGGATTCCTTGTGTACCTTAATTCGAACATTTCGGTTCCTAATAATCGAAATCGAATTTTCTTTTTGAATCTTTCTATCGTTATAGTTGGATTCTTGATAACGTTTAAAGTACCAAATGAAATCCACGGAATGGATTCCTAGTGTGCTTTAAATACATGTGCTCTGTTAGCAGAACAAATTTCTTAACAAACAATTTTGTGGTTATGTGACCTATGTGTTTATTCATCTTATGTTTTCTTATATGCATTTTGGGTTTTCTTCATTACATTTGGTGTTTTTATACTCTGGATATTCGTTATCCAAATCCTCGCAGAATCTTTCATATCTTCATATGAGGAATTCGTAGCAGGATAGTCAAAAGGTACTACCTTAAATCCTTAATGGGCTTCTATGTAATAGTTAAGACCCTTGGATTTATATAGTACCACTCCATGATTCATAAGAGACCCTTTTGGTGGTCTAGTAAAAAAGATTGATTCACAATTTTGTTAAGAACGACATCTAGTGATGTAGCTGGACAGACTCATTGATAGTCTATTTAGATCATTTATTGATTTAATTGAAAGGACTCTATGGCGGTCTAGTCACACTCATCATAGGTTCGTTCATTGGTTTTACACTACACATTATAAAATGGACTGTGTGAACTGTGCAAGGAATTGTCTAATTATGGACGCGTACATAATTATGAAATTTAGTGCACAGAAACCCAGTAAGATTTATTATGTGTAAGAACCGATAGCGACAACAATAACAAAATGAGAACGATGTAATGGAGGTACGGTGGACGCACCAATGACGCTTCATATACTTGTATATAAGTATCCCTCTTACATTGCAAACATGATGTTATTAAAGTTACTAGAAGTTCAGAACCCTAACCAATGTTGTTTGATCTTTTCAACTTTATGTTTTAAACTCTCACAAGTTTCCTCTAAATAAATTTCGAGACGAAATTTCCTAAAGTAGGGGAGACTGTAACACCTGTGCCTTCACGGCCATCAAACAAATACCAAACCAATGAAATATTGTATTTCATACTTAGGATTTGTAAAAATATGTGTATCATTTACACATATCAATTTTTGTTCAATTCCAAACTCTAAATCGCTTTCTGGAAGGTTATACGCGCACCGATGCGTAAATATAACCAGTTTAATGCAACAAACACTCCGGAATAGTGACATAGGCTTAACATACCTTAAATAACCTTTATATAACTTAGAAATAAGTTTTGAAGGCTTTGGTATGGCAAAAACAAGTTAATTCGCTTACAGGGACTAAACTTGACAAACTGCGAAAGTATGCCAATTTGAACTGTAACGAACATTCCGGAACATGAACATAAGTTAAACATACCATAAATATCCTTTACATAGCTTAGAAATAGGCTTTGAGGGGTTCGGTGTGCTAAAATAAACTTTTGGGTCATTCAGGGACTAAAAGTGTCAAAAAGTGCACAAGTTTGCATTTTCGCGCATAACTTACGTTCTGAATACATCCGGACATCCAAAAATTTATGTAAGCACTAAAATATTTTATTTTAGTGTTCGACATAAGAAAAATCCATTCGTCACGCATTTTGGATCGTTTTTCGCGCTTATGCGCATTCCGTCGTAATTAAGCGAGCATCGCGTTCGTACGACCAAACGAACCAACACCCGGCATATTTTTGAGCATGTTTCATGTCCACAATGTTTAGGAATCATTTTAGGGCCTTAAAGTTGGCTTTACGGGCCTTAGAAGTATCGGAAATGGCCTTAAACATGTGTAGGGACCAAAACTGTAATTTCTGCAAACTTTTTCTGAACTGCAACTCCCAGGCGGCCCGCTTCAGTTTTTGTACATGTCCACGCGGGCCGCGTCCGCCTTCTGGACCAGATTAAATGTTTTTAACAGCAGGTTCCAGCTGTTTGATCCACCACCACTCATTCTCAATTGCCTAGTCAGATGATAAGGATCATTTTTAGCCACCATAAGGTTCCGACACTTGTACGGATGCGATTAAAGCACGGTTTCCATGAAACGATCTTAACGGTGGACCGAAAACTATATATACCCATCCACCCCCATTGCTAAACTCACTAGAATTCTGATTTGAGGAGCTCTAAGTTGAAACTATTGTTTCATACCTGAGCTACTTGAATCGGGATTAGCATTCGGGGACCCTTCGTAAGTATTCTTTCGTTCTTTTCTTTATTTTATTGCTTTTAGAGTCAGAAAGTCAAACTTTGTTTGACTTTCAGCGTTGACCAGCTTATGGTCAATGCGAAGTTCGTTCGAACTTCGCAACGTGAGTGTAATCACGTTGGTTATAGTCCCTTGGGACTATGCCCACTGATTACCACGTTGTCTAGGGTCGTAGGGTAGGCGATCTAATAAATCTCCTATACCTTCGAACCCGACCCAGTTTGGTCGATCATTAGGATCCGACCAAATACATTAGGTGACCATAGTATATAGGGAATAACCTTCCGAGGTTATACCTTATGGTCGCTTCGTTTAAGTAGTTGTATGAGAGGTAGTTTATATGTCTTAGGTAAATTACCAGAATACCCTTTTCATGTATAATTGGTAATTAAGCATATGTAACCTAAACTTTTGTCACATAACTGATTATGTAACATGTATAGGCATATAACACTTGTCATAGGACTAGTTAGTCGGTCCGAACGCGTTTCACGCGAACGACGCGTTAAAGTAGCATAAGCTACCTAAACGGGTCATAATGGGTCGTAGGCTATTAGGTTAGGTTTCATTTAGTATGTAGGCTTTGTTAAACCATATGACACGAGTCTCTACACTCGTTTGGTTTACGAACCCTCATTCTATCTAAATCCTCCGATATAGGTCCGGTTTATTAACATAGTTACCTATATTAGGTGCCGTTTGATTTCCGTGATCTCTAGCATTGCTTGGTGGTTATCATAGGACTTCTGAGCAATCTCAAGTGAGTACATAGACCCCTCTTTTACTGTTTTCCAAACTGTTTTGGGGTGGAACACATGTGCCTACTTGTTACTTTCATGCTTTCATGTTTTCACATCATATACATGCTATGTTCAATAGTACACTTATAGTACATTGTTTTACATGATTTCATTGTTTTTATGCTATGTATGTCCATTGCGTGCATACTTAGTACATCGTTTTACATTTACATTTTATGCTATGTATGTCCATTGCGTGCATACTTAGTACATCGTTTTCATCACATGCTTACATTTTGTTATGACATTTGGGTTGTTTACAATGGAACAATACATTCATTAACATTAGCTACGCCGTTCGTTAGTAGGTAGTGGTACCATAGGAATTGACAACTCCCGTTCCGGACATCCCAGGGAAAGGGGATGAAAGGAATGACCGAATTCGATATACATAATTTAGATAAACCTTTAAGTGGTTTAAGGGTTTATCGCCACAGTCTCAAGGCTTGGATGTATGCATTATAACAATACCGCATAGATGTTCGTATCAGTAGAGCATGCATTTACACAAAACATAGCTTTGATTTAAACCACGTTTTACTTCAATACTTTGTTTTTGTGCATATGGTTTAGTTGATATTTATCACTAGCCATACAGATCAGTTTGGTTTACATATTACATGATTTACATTGATCATGCATTTCCACAAAACATAGCTTTGATTTAAACAAAGTTTTACTTCAATACTATGTTCTTGTGCATATGGTTTAGTTGATACATTTCACTAGCCATACATATCATTTTGGTTACATATTACATGATTTACATTGATCATGCATTTTCCACAAAACATAGCTTTGATTTAAACCAAGTGTTACTTCAATACTATGTTCTTGTGCATTTCATCTATGGTTTAGTTGATGCATTTTCACTAGCCATACATATCATTTTGGTTACACATTACATGGTTTACATTTGACACATAAACACTTTTGACATTGGTTATACATTACATGATTTACATTTTGACATAAACATTTTAACATATTACTTCAATACATTTGGAAGTTGGTTTAAACATAGACATCTTACATTGTTGGTTTGGTTTGAGTAAGTGATTTAAGTAACGAGGCGTGTGTAATATGATGCAGGCATGGTGGATACGCCGCTGGTACTTCCTATATATAAGTGTTTGTATGGTATTACATATCGTAGCGTTATTTGAATCATTTCAGTTTATGACATATAACATTTTATACAAATAACATACTTTTCACAATACATTGTTTTACAAACAACTTAACTTATACAAACTCATTTTACATGGTTATTCATTTAATCATGCATTATTCTCTTATTTATACGTATCATCTGAACTTATTGTTTTCAAATGATTTACAAAGACAAAGCAAATTACAAGGTTCATGACTAAACATTTTCTTAAACAGAAGTCATGAATCATATTTTCACAAAACCTATGTACTCGCCGGCATTTTTATGCTGACGTACCTATTTTCACATGTGTTTCAGGAAATGAAGTATAGGATTGATCAAGATACACTTAGGCGGACATGGGCCTTAGTGACAATAAAAGATGCAGACTAGTTATTTATGTTATGTTTCTTTGATTGTCAAGACATTGTAACTATTTTATTCAATAAAACAATATTTCAATTTCCATGTGTTATGAAACAATGATTCTGTTACAACACTCCCCGATGTTTCCGCCATGTTTTGTTGTTTTACGTGGTCGGGGTGTGACAATTACAAGCACAGATGTTACAGTAACACCACAAGGAAGTCCACATCAGGAGGGTGCCAGTTTCTAGGTGATTGCTTAGTTTCATGTCAAAGCAAAAAGCAAGCAGCTGTTTCAACTTCCACTGCTGAAGCTGAATACATTGCTGCTGCAAGCTGTACAGCCCAACTCCTGTGGCTTCAAAATCAGCTGCTGGATTTTGGTATCACTGCCTTAAAGACACCACTCATGTTGGATAGCCAGGCAGCAGAAAATATCATCAAAAATCCAGTTTCCCATTCAACCACCAAACACATCGACATCAGACATCACTTTGTGAGGGATTGCTATGAAAAAGGTTTGATTTCTCTGCATCATGTTCCAACTAAAGACCAGCTGGCAGATGTGCTCACAAAAGCATTAGATACTGCCACCTTTGAAAGCTTGGTCTCTAGAATTGGCATGCTAAACATGGAATAACAAGCAAAATCTTGTTTTTCTGTGAATAAAAGCATTAAAATGTTTTCAGAAAATCAAAAATTCATCCTTAAAAATAGCTAAAAATGAAATTTTCATTAAAATCCTTAAAAGTCTGCCATAACCACTGATTGTTCAAAAGTTTGCTCCACTCCAAAGTCTGTCCACTGCTGAAAGCCATCCTCTGTCCACTTATTTCCTTGATAAACTCTGTTGTTCAAAAGCAGTGTCTTATCCACTGATATGTTATCCACTGATAGTGAAAATCATCCACTGCTTTCATTATACGGTTGTAACCACTGCCTTCATCAGTAACTTTCATAAAAGTACTGTCCTTCATTTCTTCAGAGTTTGGCATGTGGGAAGTACATAGTGGTCAGTACTTTTGTAACCGCTGCCACGTCAGCCTTCACTTTTTCCTCTATAAAACCCCCACTTCACACCAAAACAGGGTTTTACTGTCGAATTGAATTCTCAAAAATTCTTTTCTCAAAGCAGTTTTTCTTCACATTCCTTCACAAATTTCTTCGATCATCATCTCCAAAATGACAAAATCGAAGCCATCTGCAAAACCCACTTCCAAATCATCGTCGAAAGCGGCCTCTCAAAAGGTCAATACCACTGAAATCCTACACAAACCATCTCACAATCTTCTGGGTCTTCTCACAAAACCCGGCACCACAGATGCTTTCGATTCCATCATCGCCAAAATGGCTAAATCAAAATACAAAACTTTGTTAACAGCCGATGCACCAATTTACTTAGCAACCCAACGAGAGTTTTGGAAAAACGCAACCCTTGGCAAACAAGGTGAAACTGTGGTAGCCATTAACTCCTCTTTAAAGGGTAAAGCTGTTCAAATCACGCCACAATCTATATCAGAAGTCTTTAATCTCGAGGATCAGCAAGGTAAAACTTCTTTCCCTAAAAACGAGTTAAAATTTGACTTCATTGAGAGAGGGTATGCAGACACAATGATGAAGAAAGCTACCTTACAAAAAGGTTTCTTTCCTTCTGCAACAAGGTTTTTATTCCATACCCTCGTAATGTGTGTTTCAAACAAAACCACTTCTTTTAATGAAATACCATTAAAGATTCAAAATCTGGGATATGCTATTCTTCAAGAAGAAAATTTTAATTTTTCTCGGGAAATCTTTAATGATTTGGTTAATAATGTTGAAACAAAATCATTCTTACTGTTTCCAAGGTTTTTAAGTTATTATTTTGAGAAGAAATTCAGTAAGGATGATATTGCTGCAATAAACCAAGGTGAATATTTTCAAATGCACAGCTTAACTGCTGAAACTTTTACAAGAATGTTAACACCTTGCAAAACACAAGCAGAGGTGCCTGAGCAGAATTTAGCAGCTACCACTGCTCCTCAGGTATCTGCTGCTGAGCCCACTGCTCAAGGTGATCAAAGTAGCAGCACAACTGCTTTGAAACCCACACCTAAAATCACCAAAAAGCCACAGAAAAGGAAAAATCAAAAACCCCCAAACCAATCAAAAAGGCAACTCTGGAGGATGAGATACCAGAGCAAATGCCCGTGACAACACAAAGGTCACAAGAAACCACTGCTGCTTCTTCCTCATAGTAGTTGGTTGTAACACCTCGAAAATTCACATCCTATAATGTGTCGACACGTGTCATAAAGTTTGAACGTGTGAAAGAATGTTATAAAAGGACTAAAGTTGACAAACAAGGAAAGTATGTGATTATACGGGTTCTAAGTGTCAACAGTGAATAAATATACTTCATAATGACCCTACATGATGTTTATAACATCAAACGAATAAATCATGGATCATACGAAGCTAAAAGTGAGAGATTACAAACTACAGGGGTTAAAAGTGTCAACATGTTAAAGGTATACCTCTGAGTGACCTTTTGACAAACCCGAAGCTTTGTAAATGTAAATTATGCTCACTAGAATGCGCGATATAAATTTCATAAGGTTTCGTTATCATATGAGAAAGTTATGATCAAATTCGTGTGCGAAGGGTTAAAGTGTTAACGAAAGTTAAGGCTTTTCGGGTTAGTCGGAAGTGTACAAGGACTTGGCAAAGTGGGTATAAGTCCTAAAGTCTATGTGGGTATAGTATAAGGGGTCAAAATGCAAGTTAAAAGCCTAATTACCCTTTCAATTTAACCAAAGGTCAACTTGCAAAACAAAAGAAATCAAAAATCAGATTTAGCAGGCCAGGCGGCCCGCTTTGGGTTTGGTTAAACGGGACGCGAGCCGCGTCCGAGGCCCAGATACAGAAAACGGGGACATGCCCCTGTATTCGCGGAAAATCGTCTTTAAACCGAATTTTTCACATGGTGGGCGACCCCTAACTGTACTAGAGCACTAGGGACATGTGTATGGTAGTTGTGGTGAGTGCTAGACTTGGTTGTCAATCACTTATGGTGAGTGATTTCACTATAAAAGTCCATGTAGTGCAACATTCATTCTCACGCCTTCATCTGCATTTGTGGATCATTTCTGGAGCTATCAAGCAGCCTCAAGTGATCATATCTCGTGCATAGGACTCTTGTAAGTCTGCTAGTTCTTGTTTAGTTGAGTTTAGCTTGGTTAATTAGCTAAAAGTCAAACCGTCGTAATTACGGTTTGACTTCGAGATTAGTCAATAATGGCTCAGTCATTTCTCGAATCAAAAGTAGTTATAGGTTGGTATTTATGTGGGTAATAAAACCTCAAAAGGGTTTCCCCTGATCACCACCCTAACCAGGTCAAAAGTCGGGTCAAACCTATATTTAAAAAGGCAACAGGAAGTCTAAAATGCCATTTATGCATAATTATCATTGTAGATCATATACAACCTGTTGGATCATTGTTATAACTTAGTAATAAGTGTAAGAACATGTCTAAACATGTTCAACCCGACAATTTCCTGTTTAGACCCGGTTCGGAACCGAAAGTCACATAGTTTGACTTTCACTTTGACTTTCAGTTCTGACCCGTTAAGGCATGGTTTAGAAATGCCTCAGAGCTTTAATTGGACTAGGTTACACGTTAGAACAACCCTCTGTGATTATACACCTTGGTTCATTAGTTATCCAATTAATATGCATGTTTCCGTTAATTGCTCATATGTTGACCGTTATGCCCTTATTACCTTAAAACGTGATTTATGAAAATGTAAAAGTGTAGAAACCTTAAATACTGATATATAAACTTGTATGCAAAGTTTGACATTAGTTTGACTTGTAGATTAAGAGTTAGGCTCATTATCGCAAATTTAAAGCTTTATGTTAATAAAACGGCGTAATTAGCGTATAGCCTAGTTAAGCCTACTTTTTGATATCAAATATTCTACCCACTGATGTAATATATTATTTTGGGATTTTTAAAGATTTTTAATTAATTTTAGGCTGAGCATAACTAGTAGTCGTAGGCTTAATCCGGTAATTGTCGGTTTTGCCCTCACGGGCCATAAAATGAGTTTTACATATCTAAACGACTCCAAACCTTTTGCTACTGATCACATGTGATAAATAAATTATTTTAAGCCTTCTGGAAATATAAAAATATCAGAATTAAGTATCGAACCCGGAAATGGCCTTTAATCGCCTTATTTAGCATTTTTAACGCATAGTATGTTTTAAAATCATATTGAACATACCCGGGTTGATACCTACTGATATTTTAGGCAAATTATGATATTTTAACAGTAAGCAAAGGTTGATTAACTCAGACTTCGTTTTTGAGCTTTTCGGCATATGTGAAATTACCAAAATACCCCTACGGGGCATAGTTTGGTTATAAATGATATATTTCACATATATACTTTACCCTACTGTTATAACTCATCAAATTGAGTATGTTTGCTGTTTACATCAGACCTGTAACTCAGTTAAACATCTAAACTCTTTTACAACCTTTAAAATGACCAAACTACCCCTACGAGGCATAGTTTGTGTTTAAAATCATTTCGGGCGTAATGAAAGACATCTTACTGATGTCACAACATATTTGAAGCATATTAACTTAGGAAACCTGTATATGGCTCTTACGAATACCCGTTACTCTTATTACGCGCACGGTTCGGTTTATATAACAAGTTTACATAAATTAGCCGAAACGGGTCAAACCTTAACGGTTTTATCTCAAAATCCAGAATGTGAATAATAAAACCATATTAAACAAGTCTTCAAACTTTTCGGGTCTGAATCACATTCTATCCGGTCTTCGCTTAATCGTGCGTACGAACCGTATCTTGAAACTAGCCGGTCTAAGCTTAAGCTTAATAAAAGGCCCGTTAGAATTCTAATAGGTTATTATAAACCTTCGTTCCAGATTAGGAGGACCAGTAAAAGCTACGTTCATTTTTCTTATTGTGATTAATACTTACTCAGGTAAATACTTTTAACTTATTTTCCCTATACGGGCTTGGGTTACGGTATATAGCATACCGCTTGATCGGGCATCAAATCTCCACATTAAGTGGGTAGTTGAATAATTTGATCGGCTCATTTAAACAGTCTTGTTTACTTTATAGCCTTTGGGGGGTTAATGACCATGTCCCGGATATCCTTGGCATCATCTTACGAGATGGCCACGACCTGAGCACGGGGTGTAGGCGTACACCTGTCAGTGTATAACTCAATTATGTGGTGTGTCTATTGATCTTTAACCCGGACAAGATCCGGGCTACTGAACGCATAAGTAACATGTAATTCGTTCACAAGATTATAATATTAAAAAATTCTCCCAAGTTATAAAAATGTTTATGCCATGTGCATCCAAACCAATTTTTCAATCATTTTCCAAAATGAGTCAGTTGATTGTATTTACCAGTGTAAACTGACGTATTTTCCCAAAAAGACTGAATGCAGGCACTAAACGAAATTGGCTGGATTGTCTCCTAAGCATCAATAAAAAGTCTCGCAAGCTTAGGATGCCTGAAGTCTGTTGAACCATTAATATTATCTTGTTTCAATCCTTCTGTGGATAAACTTCCAGATATTGTTACATTGATAAACTTCCGGTGACACGTGGAAATCGGGGTGTGACAGGTTGGTATCAGAGCCAACATTGAGTGAATTAAACACTAGCCTTTTGTGTTTAATCTCAATAACACAATTGCACATATCTAAACCTTCGAGTCTAGACTTATAACATAGGACAAATTCCACCTTATTCGGGTTTTGTTTTGTCCTTTAAAATTTTATATTTGTTATTGTTATCTCATGCTTTAATGACAGGAATATCAAAATGCCTCCAAGATTTTTCCGTAGACGAGGACGAGAAAAGGGGCCAATCACCGTCCCCAACGACAATGAAGCGGGACCGTCCAATGTACGAGCTCCATCTGCTACGGAGAGCGACGATCCACGTCAGAACAGGAGGAACCTGTTCGAGCCGGCGAGACGATCCATTTCGCATAGCTCTACACCTCCGGTCCAAAATTCATACGGACCGCATTCGGAAGACGAACCCAACAACCCTCTGCCTTCCTTCATACCGCTGCAGAGGTCTTTGTCCCATCATTCCTATGGAGACCCTACACCCGTTTTTCGGGGACAGTTTAACCCGGTAGGATTCATACCAGAACCCGTGGGTTTCAACCCATTAGGGCCAGACGATCACTTCTCCGGTGATAATGCGGATGACATGGACGAGGATACGGACCCCGTCATGCCGGCAAGTGGTACTCCGAACCACCCGATAGAGATCTCCGACGGATCTTCATTCCACGGATCACCCTATGTTGGTCCGGATAGCTTCCAAGCCTTGTTCACTCAGCACGAGTGGTATTATACACCTTCTCACCACTCGTCGCCTCATGAGCAGCAGCAGCCGCAGCAGCAGCATCATCATCAAGATTCTTCTGAGGATCACCGATTTGTGGCAGTTACACCACCGCCTCCACCACCACCAGTTAATCAGGTGCCTCCGCCACCACCGAGGCGTAGGAGGTCAGGTGCACGTATGTCATCACGTGCGGGAGACTTCCATTTCAGCTCCCCACGTCAGTCAAGTGCCAGCCACTACCCGCCACATCAGGAGGACCCACAAATGGGTGGACCTTCCAACCCCGCGATGCCTCAACCGCCGCCAATGGGTTTTGACAACCCAATCCCAGCTTATACAGGTTCCATGGCATACAACCCGTTCGAGCCGCCAGTCCACAACAACTACGGGTATGCAGAGGCCGACCCCTACTTGGTGGCAGCTAACTACAATGCCCTGCAACCAGAAGGACCATACGGAGCTCCATGGGGAGTTGGGTACCCAACACAAGGGTACCAGATACCACCTAGGCCTATCATACGGACTCAATCGCAGCCACCTAGGTTCTCCCCGCCAGAGCATGAAGAACTCCTTCAGAGGCTGGATCAGGTTGAACGGGAAGTGCACAGGGACCGTAGGGAGAGGCAGACTTTCTTCCAAGGATTAGTAGGCTTGATCAAAGGGAAGAACAAGAAGGATCATTGAATCCTTCCATTTTCATTATAAGCCCCTGCGTGGGTGTATTTGGTTGTTAAGCCCCTTTGTGGGTATGTGTGTTTGTATGTTTGCTTTGAGCCCCTGGGTGGGCCTATCTTTCCATAAATCCCTACGAGGGTATATTGTATGTGTAAGTCCCTACGTGGACTATTGTGTTTGTTATGTAAGTCCCTGCGTGGACTAGTTTGATGCTTGACCCCTACGTGGGTAGTTTGTTAATTGAAAAGACCCGTTTATGGCAGCGTGTAATATTATGTATAATTAATGGAATGTTGGTTTTATAAATTTCATGTTGCCTTATATGCATAAATAATTTATATATGAAATAAATGAATCAAATCATTCCTTTTGAAAATAATCTGCCTATGTAAATTTTTAAAATAAGAATCTTAAAAGTGTGAAACCTAGTCTGAGTGTCCTTATAAAGACCTGACCATGATGGTAAGACCTGTTTAAAAGATTCAAATCCATGTTAACATCTGAAAACATGTTAACGCTCCCGGCAGATGTGATGCATTTAAAATCACACGCATTATTATTATGTAAGGATCTTTCTAAAAGATTCCAAACCCAAATTAATGATCTCTGAATCATGGGTTAAATCATCAATTAAGATGATCATATTTTACCATACGTGGTGATATGATGCCTACGGGCCCAGCTCACTTCCATATGAGCCAAAAGACAGAGGTAGCTATGACTCCCTGTCTGATAAGGGTAATGAACTAGGTTCAAACCTTAAAAGTCTTGATTCTCTGAAATCATAGCTTATAATTTAAATTGTCCATGTGACTAAGCCTTATGTGCTAATATATATTGTTATTGTTTATAATTAGGATAAATTTTAATTGAAATCCTAAATCAATACGATTAATAAGTTAACCAAATATGGTCTCTGTTTACCATGGTTAACGAATTTCCCTAAGGGGTAATTCCATAATAAACTCCCAATAAAATATTGTCCTTGTTTTCTGCAACAGTTCAATTCAAATGGCTGACTCAAATGAAATAAATAGCCATCCAGTGGAGCAAAATGAGAACGCCCAGATTACGTTAACGGGTGCTGAATTAAAAGCGATCATAGACGGCGCTGTTACACAGGCTTTGGAAAGGCAGTATGAAGAGTACAGTGGGACCCGTAGTAGGACCCAATCTACGCAGCCTTCAAAGCCACCACCCAAAAAGGACGACCCGAAGAACGATGATCGACGCTCCTCGAACCACAGTGCTCCATCTCAAAAGGTTATACGAAATCAAGGGCCCCGTGACAAGGGTTGCTCGTATAAATATTTTGTTTCTTGCAAGCCCCGGGATTTCACTGGGGAGAAGGGAGCCATTGACTGTATGACATGGCTGGATGAGATGGATACGGTTGTAGACATCAGCGGATGTGCTGAGAGAGACGTGGTCAAGTATGTGTCGCAGTCTTTTAAGGGTGAAGCGTTAGCATGGTGGAGATCCCTGATTGAGGCCACCGGAAAAATCCCATTGTATAATATGTCGTGGGATCAATTTGTTGCCCTAATCAAGGAAAATTACTGCCCTCAACATGAGGTGGAGAAGATAGAGTCTGACTTTCTATCCTTGGTGATGACAAACCTCGACTGTCAAGCTTACCTGACGAGCTTCAACACTATGTCTCGGTTGGTTCCATATTTAGTAACCCCGGAACCAAAACGAATAGCTCGTTTTATCGGTGGTTTAGCCCCCGAGATCAAGGCAAGCGTTAAAGCTTCTCGGCCAGCTACTTTTAGATCAGTAGCTGACATTTCCTTATCCCTCACTCTGGATGCGGTCAGGCAGAGATCGCTGAAGAATAGGGAGGCTGAGAAGAGAAAGCGTGAAGATGATGGTTCACGAAAGTCGAGCAAGAAGCACCGTGGGAACGGTGACAACAAGAAAGGATCGGAGTCGAGGAAAGACGGGCATAATTCTGGTGAAAAGCCCAAATGCAAAATTTGCAAGAAGCAGCACTATGAAAAGTGCAGACTTGAGTCGAACTCACAGACTCAGTCAAAATCTTATGCTTGTGGTATTTGCAAGTCCACGGATCACAAAACCTTGGATTGCAAGAAGATAAAAGACGCAACGTGCTACCGTTGCAATGAAAAGGGCCACATTAAGACCAACTGCCCAAAATACAACAAGAAGCCTGAAGAGGCTAAGAAGACTAATGCCAGAGTCTTCAGAATGGACGCGAAAGAGGCTGTGCAAGATGATAATGTCATAACAGGTACTTTCCTTGTAAATGATGTCTTTGCAAGAGTACTTTTTGATTCAGGCGCAGATAAGTCTTTCGTAGATCATAAATTCTGTGAATTGCTGAAATTACCTGTTAAAGCCTTAAAAGTGAATTATGAGGTAGAGTTAGCAGATGGAACAATAGAAACCGTCTCAACTATGTTAGATGGATGTGTTATATCCATTAAGAACCATTCTTTTCCTCTGTCTCTACTTCCATTTAAGTTGGCCGGTTTTGACATAGTTCTGGGTATGGACTGGTTATCTCATAACCAGGCCCAAATTATCTGTAACATGAAGCAAGTAGTAATAAAGACTCCGTCTGGTGAACCACTTACCATTCGGGGAGATACCCAGTATGGGCTGCCTGAGTAAGTGACTATGCTCAAGGCTTCCAAGTGTTTGAAGAAGGGGTGTGTCATCTACATGGCGCAAGTGATTGTTGATGAGCCCAAACCAAAGATAGAAGACATCCCTGTCATTTCTGAATACCCAGAAGTATTTCCAGAAGATCTACCTGGTCTACCACCAGATAGACAGGTGGAATTCAGAATCGATATCATCCCCGGAGCAGCACCAGTTGCTAGAGCACCATACAGATTGGCACCCACGGAAATGAAGGAGTTGAGGACGCAGCTAGATGAATTGCTGGCTAAAGGTTTCATTAGACCTAGTTCGTCTCCTTGGGGCGCGCCAATCTTGTTTGTCAAGAAGAAGGATGGGTCGATGCGTCTGTGCGTCGACTATCGCGAGCTTAATAAAGTCACAATCAAGAATAGGTATCCTTTGCCCAGGATCGACGATTTGTTCAATCAACTTCAAGGGGCAAGTTATTTCTCGAAGATTGATTTGAGGTCGGGCTATCATCAATTGAAGGTTAAAGATGAAGACGTTCACAAGACTGCATTTAGGACTCGTTACGGTCACTACGAGTTCCTAGTGATGCCTTTTGGGCTCACTAATGCACCGGCTGCGTTCATGGATCTCATGAATCGCGTTTGCAAGCCATACTTAGATAAATTCGTCATCGTTTTCATCGACGACATTCTTATCTATTCAAAGAATCAAGCTGACCATGAGAAACACCTTCGATGTATTCTCAAGCTCCTGCATCAGGAGAAACTCTATGCCAAATTCTCCAAGTGTGAATTTTGGCTTAGAGAAGTCCAGTTCCTTGGACATGTGGTCAGTGAGCGTGGTATCCAAGTGGATCCTGCTAAGGTTGAAGCTGTTATGAATTGGCAAGAGCCAAAGACGCCTACAGAGATTCGTAGCTTCCTGGGATTGGCAGGATATTACAGGCGTTTCATTGAAAACTTTTCAAGGATTGCTGCACCCCTAACCTCCTTAACTAAAAAGAAGGTTAAGTTTGTTTGGGGCCCTAAGCAGCAAGAATCCTTTGATATCTTGAAGCAAAAGTTGAGCAACGCCCCAGTACTGACACTGCCGGATGGAATTGAAGACTTTGTGGTTTATTGTGATGCTTCGCACACTGGCATGGGGTGTGTGCTTATGCAGAAAGGCAAAGTTATTGCCTACGCTTCAAGACAGTTAAAGGTGCATGAAAAGAATTACACCACCCATGACTTGGAGCTGGGTGCCGTTGTATTCGCACTGAAGCTTTGGAGGCACTATCTTTATGGTGTCAAATGTGTGATCTATTCTGATCACAAAAGCCTCCAACATCTGTTTAATCAGAAGGAACTAAACATGAGGCAACGCCGCTGGATGGAGACTTTAAATGATTATGATTGTGAAATCAAATACCATCCCGGCAAGGCGAATGTAGTCACTGATGCCATGAGTCGGAAGGAAAGGGTTAAACCCATCCGAATTAACGCCAAGCGTATGGAGATAAAGAACAGTCTGATGGAAAGGTTATTAGCTGTACAGAAAGAAGCTGTGTTGGAAGCTAACTATCCTAATGAAAAGTTAGGAGTAACTGAGGAGCAGTTAACTCTTAGCAAGGACGGAATTTTACGATTAAATGGACGAATATGGGTTCCAATTTATGGAGGACTTCGAGATGTCATCCTCCAAGAAGCCCATAGTTCCAAATACTCCGTTCATCCTAGAACTGATAAGATGTACCAGGATCTAAAGGCAAATTATTGGTGGATAGGCTTGAAAAAGTCTGTAGCCACCCATGTAGCAAAATGCTTGACATGTGCGCAAGTCAAAGCCGAGCATCAAAAGCCGTCAGGCTTGCTACAACAGCCCGAACTTCCTACGTGGAAGTGGGAAATGGTAACTATGGATTTCATCACCAAGTTGCCAAAGACAAGGAAAGGAAATGATACAATATGGGTTATAGTTGACAGACTGACTAAGTCAGCTCATTTCTTACCCATCAAGGAGACTTATAGCTCCGATATGTTAGCCCAGTTATACGTTGATAAGATTGTAGCCCTACATGGCATACCTGTAGCTATTATCTCTGACCGGGATACTAGGTACACGTCACATTTTTGGAAGAGTTTCCAACAATCTTTGGGCACACGTTTGAACTTTAGTACGGCTTACCATCCTCAGACAGACGGTCAGAGTGAGCGTACTATTCAAACGTTGGAAGACATGCTACGTGCATGTGCAATCGATTTGGGGGGTAGTTGGGATAAGAACCTACCGCTAATCGAATTCTCCTACAACAATAGCTACCACACCAGCATCAAGGCTGCGCCTTTTGAGGCATTATACGGTAGAAAGTGTAGATCGCCAGTTTGTTGGGCGGAAGTTGGAGAAGTCCAGTTATCAGGACCAGAGATCGTGTTCAAAACGACGGATAAGATTGTCCAGATTCGTGACAATCTCAAAGCTGCCCGGGATAGGCAGAAAAGTTACGCTGATCCAAGTCGTAAGGATTTTCACTTCGAAGTAGGTGACAAAGTCCTACTTAAAGTGTCACCCTGGAAAGGAGTGATGCGGTTTGGTAAGAAAGGCAAACTAAGCCCGAGATACATAGGACCTTTCGAGGTTATCAAACGTGTCGGGTCAGTTGCCTATAAGTTAAACTTACCAGAAGAGCTCAGTGGAATTCACAATGATGAAGAAAGCTACCTTACAAAAAGGTTTCTTTCCTTCTGCAACAAGGTTTTTATTCCATACCCTCCTAATGTGTGTTTCAAACAAAACCACTTCTTTTAATGAAATACCATTAAAGATTCAAAATCTGGGATATGCTATTCTTCAAGAAGAAAATTTTAATTTTTCTCGGGAAATCTTTAATGATTTGGTTAATAATGTTGAAACAAAATCATTCTTACTGTTTCCAAGGTTTTTAAGTTATTATTTTGAGAAGAAATTCAGTAAGGATGATATTGCTGCAATAAACCAAGGTGAATATTTTCAAATGCACAGCTTAACTGTTGAAACTTTTACAAGAATGTTAACACCTTGCAAAACACAAGCAGAGGTGCCTGAGCAGAATTTAGCAGCTACCACTGCTCCTCAGGTATCTGCTGCTGAGCCCACTGCTCAAGGTGATCAAAGTAGCAGCACAACTGTCACACCCCGACCGCGTAAAACAACAAATCGCGGCGGAAACATCGGGGCGTGTTGCAACAGAATTAATGTTTCATAACCATGGATACCAAAGAGTGTTTCGTTTTATTAAACATTGAATAATTACATCGTTTGGAAATCTAAATACACAATTTAAACATAATCTATCATTGTTATTGAGTCACTAAGGCCTTGTCCAGTCCTATGTGAGCATGCATCTTATCAATCGATATCATCCAACAATACCTGAAACATAAGTGAAAATGAGGTCAGCAAAGAAATGCTGGCGAGTACATAGGTTTTGTGAAAATAAGATTCATGACTTCTGTTTAAGAAAATGTTTAGTCGTGAACCTTGTAATTTGCTTTGTCTTTGTAAATCATTTGAAAAATAATAAGTTCGGATGATAAGTATAAATAAGAGAATAATGCATGATTAAATGAATAACCATGTAAAATGAGTTTGTGTAAGATAAGTCGTTTGTAAATCAATGTCTTGTGAAAAGTATGTTACTTGTATAAAATGTCCTATGTCTCAAACTGAAATGATTCAAATAACGCTACAATATGTAATACCATACAAACACTTATATATAGGAAGTACCAGCGGCGTATCCACCATGCTTGTATCATATTACACACGCACCGTTACTCAAATCACTTACCCAACCAAACCACCAATGCAAGATGTCCATGTTTAAACAAATTGTCAAATGTATTGAATAACATAACAAAATGTTTATGTTAAGATGTAAATCATGTCATGTATAATCAATGTCAAAAGTGTTAGTGTCAAATGTAAACCATGTAATGTGTAACCAAAATGATATGTATGGCTAGTGAAATGCATCAACTAAACCATAGGAGGAACGCACAAAACAAAGTATTGAAGTAAAACTTGGTTTAAATCAATACTATGTTTCGTGGAAATGCATGATCAAATGTAAATCATGTCCAAATGTTTACCCAATCGTTAAACCATCTTGTTTTAATCGTTCAAATCGTTCTTGTTTTAATTGTTCAAATCGTTCTTGTTTTAATTGTGAAACTACTTAATGGTCGATTCTCTAATAACATTCAAACCTTCTTGACGCGTTCATCGTTCCAACGCGCTCTCGTTCTCGTTCTTAACAAACCCTTACCAAAGGGTAAATTAATAATTACAGATTCAGTCGTTACCCACAATACCCACACATAACCATGGGTATAGAAAATAACGGGATTTGTCAGATCCTATGGTACCATAACCTAATACTGGTCGGCTTGATCATTGCTAATGAATGTCATTGGTTATGTAACTACAACCAACAAGTTCGTTCACTTTATTGAAATCGTTCTTGAAACTATTGTAATTGTTTTTGAAACTATTGTTATCGTTCTTGAAACTATTGTTATCGTTCTTGATACTATTGTTATCGTTCTTGATACTACATTGTAATTGTCTTTGAAACCATTGTAATCGTTCTTGAAATCATTGTTAAGATATTTAGCACATATGAGTCACCCCAAAACAGTTGAAAACAGTAAAAGAGGGGAATAATGTACTCGCCTGAGAATGCTTAGAGGTCTTGAACAACAATCAAACAAAGCTTGAGGGAGCACGGAATCAGTCGGCAAATCTAAACTATATAAATAAACCGGACTTAAATCGGGAGATCGGATAGGATGAGGCTTGGTAAACCAAATGAGTGTTTGAACTCATATGATATAGTTTAACAAGGCCTACATACTACAATGAAACCAAACCTAAGTGCTTTCGACCCATCGCGACCCATTAAGGTAGCTTATGCTACTTTAACGCGTCGTGCGCGTGAAACGCGTTCGGACCGTCTAACTAGTCCTATGACAAGTGTTATATGCCTAAACATGTTACATAATCAGTTATGTGACAAAAGTTTAGGTTACATATGCTTAATTACCAATTATACATGAAAAGGGTATTCTGGTAATTTACCTAAGGCATATAAACTACCTATCATACAACTACTTAAACGAAGCGACCATAGGGTATAACCTCGGAAGGTTATTCCCTACCTACTATGGTCACCTAATGTGTTTGGTCGGATCCTAATGATCGACCAAATTGGGTCGGGTTCGAAGGTATAAGCGATTTATCAGATCGCTTACCCTACGACCCTAGACAACGTGGTAATCAGTAGGCATAGTCCCAAGGGACTATAACCAACGTGATTACACTCACGTTGCGAAGTTCAAACGAACTTCGCATTGACCATAACTGGTCAATGTAGAAAGTCAAACAAAGTTTGACTTTCAGACTCGAAAGACTTGAAAAGCAATAAAAGAACGAAAGGATACTTACGAAGGGTCCCCGAATGCTAACTTCGATTCAAAAATCTCAGGTATGAAACAATAGTCTCAACTTAGAGTTTCTCAAATCAAAGTTCTTGTAAGTTTTGCATTGGGGTGATGGGGTATTTATAGTAAAAGGTCCACCGTTAAGATCGTTTCATGGAAAGGAGGGCACGATCAAGGCCATACACTTGTCGGGAAGTTGTGGTGCCTCAAAATGCTCACCACCATAAGGAATCAACACTTGGCAAGGGGTTAGGGAGTGCAAAACAGCTGCAAACAGCTGTTAAATACACTTAATCTGGTCCAGAAAGGGGCTCACGTGACGCTAAGACCCCTCGCGTCACGCTAGGCCCCTGTTTTGGCAGATTTTACAGAAATGGTCCCTGCACCTTGTTTAAGCGATTTTCGATGCGTTTGAACCCCGTTAACCTCATTTCAAGGATCTAAAATGAAGTTAAAGTATAGGGAACTCAAAATATGCTCAAAAATATCTGGGATGTCGGTTCGTTTGGCCGTACGATCGCGATGTTCGATTAATTACGACGGAATGCGCACAAGCGCGAAAAACGATCCAAATGACGCGACGAATGGATTTTTCTTAAGAAAAACACTAAAGAATAATATAGTCATGCTTACATAAATTTTTGGATGTCCGGGTGTATTCAGAACGTAAGTTATGCGCGAAAATGCAAACTTGTGCACTTTTTGACACTTTTAGTCCCTGAATGACACAAAAGTTTATTTTAGCATACCGAACACCTCAAAGCCTATTTCTAAGCTATGTGAAGGGTATTTATGGTATGTTTAACTTATGGTCATGCTCCGGAATGTCTGTTACAGTTCAAATTGGCATACTTTCGCAGTTTGTCAACTTTAGTCCCTGTAGGCGAATTAACTTGTTTTTGCCATATCAAAGCCTTTAAAACTTATTTCTAAGTTATGTAAAGGTTATTTAAGGTATGTTGAGCCTATGTCACTATTCCGGAGTGTTCGTGGCATTAAACTGGTTATATTTACGCATCGGTGCGCGTATAACCTTCCAGAAAGCGATTTAGAGTTTGAAATCGAACAAGAGTTGATATGTGTAAACGATACACATATTTTTACAAATCCCAAGTATGAAATACAATATTTCATTGGTTTTGCATTTGTTTGATGGCCGTGGAGGCACAGGTGTTACAACAACTGCTTTGAAACCCACACCTAAAATCACCAAAAAGCCACAGAAAAGGAAAAATCAAAAACCCCCAAACCAATCAAAAAGGAAACTCTAGAGGATGAGATACCAGAGCAAATGCCCGTGACAACACAAAGGTCACAAGACACCACTGCTGCTTCTTCCTCATAGCAGTTGGTTGTAACACCTCGAAAATTCACGTCCTATAATGTGTCGACACGTGTCATAAAGTTTGAACGTGTGAAAGAATGTTATAAAAGGACTAAAGTTGACAAACATGGAAAGTATGTGATTATACGGGTTCTAAGTGTCAACAGTGAATAAATATACTTCATAATGACCCTACATGATGTTTATAACATCAAACGAATAAATCATGGATCATACGAAGCTAAAAGTGAGAGATTACAAACTACAGGGGTTAAAAGTGTCAACATGTTAAAGGTATACCTCTGAGTGACCTTTTGACAAACCCGAAGCTTTGTAAATGTAAATTATGTTCACTAGAATGCGCGATATAAATTTCATAAGGTTTCGTTATCATATGAGAAAGTTATGATCAAATTCGTGTGCGAAGGGTTAAAGTGTTAACGAAAGTTAAGGCTTTTCGGGTTAGTCGGAAGTGTACAAGGACTTGGCAAAGTGGGTATGAGTCCTAAAGTCTATGTGGGTATAGTATAAGGGGTCAAAATGCAAGATAAAAGCCTAATTACCCTTTCAATTTAACCAAAGGTCAACTTGCAAAACAAAAGAAATAAAAAATCAGATTTAGCAGGCCAGGCGGCCCGCTTTGGGTTTGGTTAAACGGGACGCGGGCCGCGTCCGAGGACCAGATACAGAAAACAGGGACAGGCCCCTGTATTCGCGGAAAATCGTCTTTAAACCGAATTTTTCACATGGTGGGCGACCCCTAACTGTACTAGAGTACTAGGGACATGTGTATGGTAGTTGTGGTGAGTGCTAGACTTGGTTGTCAATCACTTATGGTGAGTGATTTCACTATAAAAGGCCATGTAGTGCAACATTCATTCTCACACCTTCATCTGCATTTGTGGATCATTTCTGGAGCTATCAAGCAGCCTCAAGTGATCATATCTCGTGCATAGGACTCTTGTAAGTCTGCTAGTTCTTGTTTAGTTGAGTTTAGCTTGGTTAATTAGCTAAAAGTCAAACCGTCGTAATTACGGTTTGACTTCGAGATTAGTCAATAGTGGCTCAGTCATTTCTCGAATCAAAAGTAGTTATAGGTTGGTATTTATGTGGGTAATAAAACCTCAAAAGGGTTTCCCCTGATCACCACCCTAACCAGGTCAAAAGTCGGGTCAAACCTATATTTAAAAAGTCAACAGGAAGTCTAAAATGCCATTTATGCATAATTATCATTGTAGATCATATACAACCTGTTGGATCATTGTTATAACTTAGTAATAAATGTAAGAACATGTCTAAACATGTTCAACCTGACAATTTCCTGTTTAGACCCGGTTCGGAACCGAAAGTCACATAGTTTGACTTTCACTTTGACTTTCAGTTCTGACCCGTTAAAGCATGGTTTAGAAATGCCTCAGAGCTTTAATTGGACTAGGTTACACGTTAGAACAACCCTCTGTGATTATACACCTTGGTTCATTAGTTATCCAATTAATATGCATGTTTCCGTTAATTGCTCATATGTTGACCGTTATGCCCTTATTACCTTAAAACGCAATTTATGAAAATGTAAAAGTGTAGAAACCTTAAATACTGATATATAAACTTGTATGCAAAGTTTGACAATAGTTTGACTTGTAGATTAAGAGTTATGCTCATTATCGCAAATTTAAAGCTTTAAGTTAATAAAACGGCGTAATTAGCGTATAGCCTAGTTAAGCCTACTTTTTGATATCAAATATTCTACCCACTGATGTAATATATTATTTTGGGATTTTTAAATATTTTTAATTAATTTTAGGCTGAGCATAACTAGTAGTCGTAGGCTTAATCCGGTAATTGTCGGTTTTGCCCTCACGGGCCATAAAATGAGTTTTACATATCTAAACGACTCCAAACCTTTTGCTACTGATCACATGTGATAAATAAATTATTTTAAGCCTTCTGGAAATATAAAAATATCAGAATTAAGTATCGAACCCGGAAATGGCCTTTAATCGCCTTATTTAGCATTTTTAACGAATAGTATGTTTTAAAATCATATTGAACATACCTGGGTTGATACCTACTGATATTTTAGGCAAATTATGATATTTTAACAGTAAGCAAAGGTTGATTAACTCAGACTTCGTTTTTGAGCTTTTCGGCATATGTGAAATTACCAAAATACCCCTACGAGGCATAGTTTGGTTATAAATGATATATTTCACATATATACTTTACCCTACTGTTATAACTCATCAAATTGAGTATGTTTTCTGTTTACATTAGACCTGTAACTCAGTTAAACATCTAAACTCTTTTACAACCTTTAAAATGACCAAACTACCCCTACGAGGCATAGTTTGTGTTTAAAATCATTTCGGGCATAATGAAAGACATCTTACTGATGTCACAACATATTTGAAGCATATTAACTTAGGAAACCTGTATATGGCTCTTACGAATACCCGTTACTCTTATTACGCGCACGGTTCGGTTTATATAACAAGTTTACATAAATTAGCCGAAACGGGTCAAACCTTAACGGTTTTATCTCAAAATCCAGAATGTGAATAATAAACCATATTAAACAAGTCTTCAAACTTGTCGGGTCTGAATCACATTCGATCCGGTCTTCGCTTAATCGTGCGTACGAACCGTATCTTGAAACTAGCCGGTCTAAGCTTAAGCTTAATAAAAGGCCCGTTAGAATTCTAATAGGTTATTATAAACCTTCGTTCCAGATTAGGAGGACCAGTAAAAGCTACGTGCATTTTGCTTATTGTGATTAATACTTACTCAGGTAAATACTTTTAACTTATTTTCCCTATACGGGCTTGGGTTACGGTATATAGCATACCGCTTGATCGGGCATCAAATCTCCACATTAAGTGGGTAGTTGAATAATTTGATCGGCTCGTTTAAACAGTCTTGTTTACTTTACAGCCTTTGGGGGGTTAATGACCATGTCCCGGATATCCTTGGCATCATCTTACGAGATGGCCACGACCTGAGCACGGGGTGTAGGCGTACACCTGTCAGTGTATAACTCAATTATGTGGTGTGTCTATTGATCTTTAACCCGGACAAGATCCGGGCTACTGAACGCATAAGTAACATGTAATTCGTTCACAAGATTATAATATTAAAAAATTCACCCAAGTTATAAAAATGGTTATGCCATGTGCATCCAAACCAATTTTTCAATCATTTTCCAAAATGAGTCAGTTGATTGTATTTACCAGTGTAAACTGACGTATTTTCCCAAAAAGACTGAATGCAGGTACTAAACGAAATTGGCTGGATTGTCTCCTAAGCATCAATAAAAAGTCTCGCAAGCTTAGGATGCCTGAAGTCTGTTGAACCATTAATATTATCTTGTTTCGATCCTTCTGTGGATAAACTTCCGGATATTGTTACATTGATAAACAATATTAAATTCGGTTGTATCATATTTCAAATTTGCTTCCGCTGTGCATAATAATATTGTGTTGTTTGACTATTACGTTGCCAACCACGTCACGATACTCCCCCACCGGGCCCACCGGTGACACGTGGAAATCGGGGTGTGACATTGGTACAAATATCTCAACCCATAACCGAAACCCCTCCTGCTTCTTCTCAAAAAGAACAGGTTGTACAAATAGGGTCTCCACATCATGATGCTCTGGAAACACTCGTTTCCATCATCCACAGCCCAATGCCCGGGGCAAATCCTCTTTCTACACCAAACATAACATCCACAATTCCCCCACCAACTAAACTTCTGTTGGATGCAATCGATTTAAACCAGGCACTAACCAGTCCTTCTCAATCACCTATTAATGAGAATATACCTCAACAAATGACTGGGTCTGATGTATCAATCCTTGCTAACCCACCAACACAACCTGAGGAGGTTACACCCCTTGAGTTACAAGTAACTCTTGGTGGTATTCCAAGTGAAGCAGCCACTACAAATGTTAAACCCACTGGTTTACATTTGGACAGTGGTTACATCAATAAGACTTCCTTGGAGGCAATTCCTTACATCGCACCTCTGCCAACCACCAGTGGATTTATTTTTACCACTGGCAACATCAAAAGGTTGTCAAGTGTTGAAGGAAGAAGACCCCAGTACCAAGAAAAAGGGGCATCAGTGGTTAATGTTTGGAGTACACTCCCTACTTCAACCACTAATAAAACCACTGCTAGTGGGAAATCAGATGATCCCATTAAATTGGGTGATGGTTTAAAATATTTGGAATTGACAGAACGTGTTGATAAACTGGATACTTCAGTTGCAGATATCAAAGAGATGCTGTAATAGTTGTTGACAGTACAAAAGATGCAATCCACTGTTGTTCCACCTCAAGCACCTGCTCCACCACAAGCATCTGCTACAAATGAGCTCTGGAATCTCTTCCAACCTTTTCTCCAACAACAAAAAGAAATGGCTGATCAGCAACATGAACTACATGTCAAAAAGCTGAGAAACATAATGGAGTCTAGGTACAAGAACACTCAAGCAGATATCAAGGCAATCAAGGCCCATTTATTGGAAACCACTGGCACTGCTTCTCCAACAGTTCTTTTCATTGATCAACTTCCCCCAGATAATGCCAAAAAGGGGGAGAGGGGAGAAAATTCAGGAGTGGAAGAAGAAAGGAATAGATGATGGTCTTTACATTGAACCAGAAAGGGATGCCATGACCAGAAAAATTCCTGTGCCAGATGGTAGTAAAAAGGTTGATGCTACCCAAGAAGCACTTGATGAAGGAGTAGCAAGTGTTAAAAGGGATAGAGTGGCAAAGGATATTTCAAGGTGGAATGAGGAGAAAAGAGCTTTCATGGAGCTGTATGAGCAGGGTTGTTCTGGGTCAAAGGATACTAAAAATCCTAAGCCAAAAAGGAAACCTAAGTCCATCCCATCCAGAATTCCAAAGCATATTCCAAAACCACCATCCAAAAGCCATCAGCATCATATCTTCACCCAAACAGCTGTTGTAACTCCTGCTGTATCAACTACTGCTGGTACTTTAGAGGTTTCAACATCTGTTATCACTTCAACACACAACACAATCACTGCCTTACCACCACCACAATCACCTCCAAAAACAATCTCACCAACATCACCTCCTGCCAAACAGCAGAAGACAACAGATGTTAGTCAATCACAAACCACTGCCACCCAAATTACCACCACTGTTCCACCCAAAACATCATCAGTCCCTCCTCAAACAAAAGGAGAAGGCTAATCCTCAAAGATGATGACTATTCACCACCACCAACATCTTCAAAATCCCTGTCACTTGTCACCATTCCAAAACCCATTCCTCTCTCTTCAGCTCAAATTCTAAAGCCATTACCTCCTGCTGGTGTCTCATTTCCTCTGGAACTCATTGCAGTTAGGGAAGAAATCAAATCTTTTTACTATGAGGATGACCCAGCTAAAAGGAGTTTGCCATCAGTTGAAGGATATCCCAGGCCTAACAATATTGAAGAATACTTGAAACTCAAGGCCAAGCAAGCAGAGGATATCGCAATAAAAAATAAACAAGGGAAATCTGATAGGGAATTTCAGCAAAACTATCAGTTTCTACTCACACAGGTCAGAGCTATGGAGCAATTTGCCAAAAATGTATGTCAGCAAATCTCAGAAAGGGCAGATGAGTCCTTGAGAAAAGACTACATTGAGAACATCATGACCTACAAGAAATACAAGGGGGAGAAATACATGTACAAAAACTGGACCATTCCTGAGCTTGAAAAAGAGGCAGCCAGGATTTAAGAAATGATAAAAAAATAAGGTCAAGCAGACTCCTCCTGAAAAGTTCAAACAGTTTGAAGCTGATAAGGCATTAGAGTTGAAGAGAATGAAAGAGGAGCTGATAGCAGCAGATTATGGGTCAAAGAATTCAGTGACAAAGTGGGGAGAAGATAGATTCAGGGCTACCTACAAAAAGTTGGAGGAACTTAGAAAGAAAGACCCAACAGTTCCTAAAAAGCCTGACTACTCCAAAGCAGAGGTCTCAAAAAGACCACCAAAACTGCAAATCAAAAGAACTACTGCTCCAGCTGGTGCTGCCATCTACAAAATAAGGAGCCTAAACCAGTCAGGGGCTGAAACAGTTGAAGATCTAAAAGCTGGAAATGCTGTTGTAAAAGAGGGCATTAAATTAATGATGAAAGAAGATCTTGAACTGGAAAAATCTGCAAGTACTGCTCAGCCAGTCATGAATAGGCCAGCATCTCCAAACTCCTCATCAAATAAAAATCTCCCAAGAAACCCACCAGGCTCAAAAGTACTAAAGTGGGAAACTGACAAACAGACCCATGTACTGACTATGTTCAGGCCTGATGGAGAAGTGAAGAAAATATCAAGGGAACAAGCACTTGGCCTAAGTCTTGAAGATTTGCAGGATCTCCTTGATCTTCCACTTAGCAGGGATGATGATGATGACACAGATGCCTTAACCTTTGAGCTACAACTTAAATGGCAAATAAGGGAACTGTTAATGAGGCAATAAAGTTCCACAATAATGAAGAGTTTTGGCATTATCTGTTCCAGGGGGAGATTGTTGGGATTGAACCCTACCAGAGGAACAGATAATTAAAGCCAAAACTGGATCAGAGCAGTGGATCCAGAATAAGCAGATGTTTCGTACAAGTCTCTCCCCTTGAAAGTGGTTTCAACATCTGCTGACCTCCTATCTACTGATCGTACAAGCTACTGACCGTCAAACTGCTGCTCAAGTGAAGACCTGATGAAAGACTAAAGTTCTGCTGTTCAATCTACTGCCTTGGTTCAAGCACTACTGATCCGGACAAGTACTGCTGGGTTCACAGCAGTGGAAGGATGCAGCAGTTGTTTACTCTGTCTTTATGTAATGTAATGTAATGTAATGTAATGTAATGTAATGTAATGTAATGTAATGTAATAAGCAGTAGTTAGTATAGCAGTGTTTGTATAGATCAGAGGTTAGAGTTTGTTAGGAGGTTAGATGTCACTTTCATGGTGACGTCAGCTTAGATGCTCAGTGGTTTGCTAGTGCCTATAAATAGAACAGTGCTCTGTACTGTTCTATTAGCTCTTTGCAACATCGTCTTCTCTGCACGAACAAACACTGAGCTCTGGCTGAGGGGGAGTTTGTATTCAATCATTGCAATTGTAATCGTAATTGAAATAAATTCAATCTTTCGGTTCATTGTGAAAAATGTTTGATCAAAGCATTACTCTCGTTTGATTGTATGCAAAGTTTGTGTCCATCTTAATTCCGCTGCACAACTCATTCATTTCCATCTTAATTTCAAATGAAAAATACAATCAAAACCAAACTCAGATCCAACAATTGCTCTATTGGTGGATCAACAATAAGCAATGCACTAGCCGACTTGGGAGCTAGCATTTATCTAATGCCGGCCTTTATGTTCAATAGACTTGGGTTAGGCAAGTCACACCCTACAAGGATGAGCATACAACTTGCGGATATGTCGGTAAAATACCCTCAAGGTGTCGTAGAAAATCTATTGGTAAAGGTTGGTAAATGTGTTTTCCCGCTCGACTTTGTAATCTTAGACATGGAAGAAGACATCGAAATCGCGCTCGTATTAGGAAGACCCTTCCTTGCCACTGCACGGGCCATGGTGGATATGAGCGATGGAAGATTAACATTGAGGGTTGGTGAAAAGGAAATCAAGTTTGAGGTGTATCAACAAGCAGAGGATGATCCGGTCAACTACATCAAAGCAATTGACTGGAGCCTAGACGGCGCCCTTCAACGATGCAACTCGGGATGCAAGTCATAATTTGATGATTTGACCGACTTTGGGTCTAGCCAAGGACCCTTATAAACGTGGCGCACCATGGAGGCATTCCATGGACTATCCATTAGTTAAGTAGTTTAAATTTTAGTGTAATCTTTAGTTTAATGTTGCTTTTTAAGTTTATCTTTATAGGAATAAAACACGCTCAAAAGAGGATGAAGGACATTGAAAAAGGGACCCCATGCACGTAAACTAAATCCTCTCGCTTCAAAAACTACGGATCAGAGTTTGCAGCACGGGGCCGTGCCCACCAGGCACGCCCCCGTGCCCAATTGTCTGATGTCAAAAAAATTTCTGCCGAGAAGGTGGCACGGGTTGTGCCCACTCAGCACGACCCCGTGTTCACCAAACTATAAGTTCTCTGTTTAAATTTGTTACTGGCACTTTGGTCACGGGGCCGTGTCACCCTAGCACGCCTCCGTGCAACAGTGACCAGCAACCATAAAATTGTTATTTTTTACATACTTTTTGAACATTTAATCAAAACAAATCCTAGGGGGATGTTAAAACCTTTAATCGTTTGTCCTAAAAACAAGTCTTACACAAAACCCGCCTTGGAAAACCGCTAATCACCCCAAACTTTTTTGTCAAAATTTTTTATTTTTTTTACTTATCTTGTTTTAGTTAGGAAAAATAAGTTCTAAAATTTAGGTTTTTACTAACTTACACCTGATAGCGTCATGATAAAAAGAACCAATTAAGAACATTATAAAAATGGGCATAACAAATCTTTGTAAAATTTGATTATATATACATTTTTACACTATAACCCCTTTTCCCACAAAAGTGAGTTTTGAGCCTTTACCGAGCATACAAATACACATCTATACTAATTGCTCAATTTTTCGTTTCTTGTGTTAATAGCTCGTTTGGTTCTTACAAATCTAGAACTTGCCAAAACGATACGTTCTAAATCCTTAGCGACATAAATCCAAGTAAGTAAATGATAGAGACATTAAGGCTAAACTCATTTTTCAATTCGAACCTTTATTTTTCTTTTCATCCCTTACCAAAAACATCTCCCTAGATAAACTCCTTTGAGCCTTAACCCTTTCGTTTGTAAACCCACAAAAATATATACTTTTGCAAAAACAACCACCCACATCCACAAACCTTTTTATTTGCCCCCTTTATTTTTGTAAAAAGTTCGGGTATAAAAATTACAAGTATGGCTCAGTTTCAACTTTGGTAAAAAAAAACAAAAGTCTTTTTTGCTAAGCCACAAAACAATGGGAAAACCGACACCTTTTACGCTTTTCACCATTTTTACCAAACATACCTACCCGAGCCACAACCTACCCTTTTAAAGCCCTCTTGATATTTACGAAGATTAAACGTCAAAAAGGAGGAGGTTTGATTGTTTGTCAAGCCTATAGTAAGAGTAAGTTCCAAATCTGGTCCGAGTGTTTTCACTTAAACAACTTCGCCCTAGTGTTGAGTGAGCACTTCTGAGGTGTGTAAATTTATAAATAACTAAATAGAATTTTATAAAGGCATGTTATGCCCAAACAAATAATTTTTCTTAATATGTGTTTTAAATAAATCATGATGAATAAGATTGTAAATAAAATAAAAACAAAATAAATTTAGAACTTAGATTCCCGACACTCTAAAGATAAACCCAAAAATCTTCTCTTCTACCAATTCCGTTTGGGTGTGTAAGAAACGATATAGAGTTTTGCTTGAGGACAAGCAAAGATTTAAGTGTGGGGTATTTGATGTGTGTA
>JARYGA010010614.1:0-15171 GCA_030545235.1 Helianthus tuberosus
AATTAATTCAAAACCTTCCATAACCACCACCCTAATTTATAGGAATAGGTTTTTTTAAAGATCTCCATAAAACACTACGAATAACACCGCAACCACCCATTCAGCACATATATAACACCATTCAATAAGTATATAACACTATTTTAAAGTTCTCTATAATAAGCACTACGAATAACACTGCAAACCACCATTGAGCACATATATAACACCATTCAATAAGTATATAACACCATTCAATAAATATATAAAACCATTTAATAATTATATAACACCATTCAATAAGTATCTAACACCATTCAATAAGTATATAACAACAATTTAAAGATCTCTATAAAAAACACTACGAATAACACAGCAAACCACTATTCAGAACATATATAACAATATTCAACAATTATATAACACCATTCAATAAATATATAACACCATCAATAAAGTATATAACACCATTCAATAATATATAACACCATATTACCCTAATATAACTCTGTATAACACTACACCCCGTCGTTCCATTGCCGCCACCACCACTGCCGCCCGCCGTCGTGGGGAGGTGGCCGGTGCCGCCTCTTTACAGTCTCTCATCTCTTTCTCTCACTCGAACCCAAATGATGATGATGAAGGAATGATGAATCTGCTGAATCGATGATGATGATGATTCGAGATGTAAACTGATGATGATGCTGACTCGAGATGTATCGATGATGATGATGAGGGAATGATGAAGTTATTGAATCGAATTCACAGATCTGGATGGAAAAAGGAAAGCGGATTCGAAATTCTTGGAACATGATTTACAGTTTCCTTTTTCAAAATGGATATAAAGACTTTATTACACCTACATATTTCAAATCAGTCCAAATAAAATAAAACACATTTTACAATTTGGTCCGTATTGTTCTCAACCATTAGATTAAAGATCTAATGGTGTAGATTCTTTTTTACCCTTCTCACAAAAACACTCTTTTTTATATGAACCTCTACATATATATATATATATATAGGGAGGGGCTCATGCGAGAACCACCCTTATTGTGAGAACCTTGAGAACCAATGTGAACACAACCTAAAATAGCTAAAAAAACCTAACCCCCACCCCCCACCCCCCCCCCCCCAAAAAAAAAACCTAACCCCCCCCCCCCCCCCAAAAAACCTAACCCCCCCCCAAGCTAAATGCTAAAAAAAACCTAAAAAAAGCCTAAAAAAAACTTAACCCCACCCCCCCCCCCCCCCAAAAAAAAAAACCTAAAGCCCCCTCCCCCACCCCCCACCACCCCCCCAAGCTAAAATGCTAAAAACTAAACCCCTAAAAAAATCTAAAAAAAATCTAAAAAAATAAAAAAAAAATCTAAAATTTTTTTTTTGATTTTTTTAATATTTTTTAGGTTAAAATCGCTACTTTTCGAAGCCAAAAAATCTAAAATATATTTTTTTTTTGGCTTCGAAAAGTAGCGATTTTTTTTTATAAAAATATTAAAAAATTCAAAAAAAAAAATTTTATGTGATTTTTAGCTATTTTTAGGCATTTTTTGTGTGTTCACATTGGTTCTCGCGGTTCTCACAATAAGAGGTGGTTCTCGCATGATCTTCTCCCTATATATATATATATATATATATATATATATATATATATATATATATATGGGAAGGTTCAAATGAAAACTATTTTTATCTCGAGAACTCGAGAACTAACTAAAAAAAGTCTAAAAAACATACCATTTTTTTACAGTTTTTTTTATTAAAAATCGCTATTTTCTATTTATATAAAAAAATTTTAAAAAAATTTGTAATACTTACTACACATGTGCACTACAATTTTTTTTTTTGAAAAAAAATGTTTTTTTTATACACAAAAACTAGTGAAAATTGGTAAAAAAAGTTGGTATGTTTTTTACACTTTTTTAGTTAGTTCTCGAATTCTCACGTTAACTAGTGGTTTTCATTTGAACCTTACTCTCTCCCACTGTATATATATACATAGTTGGTTCTCATCCTTCAGATGATACTACGAGTGTAATAGGAGCATCCGTCGACAAAAGGATCACCTAAGATGATCATCTATATATATATATATAGGGTCGGGATTTAGAGAAAACGGTAGAAAGTGTGAGAACGGTGAGAACGCTTATTGATCGTCCGATCAAAACAATCTATGGACTAGATTGGCGCGGTGACATTTTCGTAAATAACATCAATTTTATTACGTGGACGCGCTTCAGTAAGGGTAAAAGCGTCTTCTGACTACTCTAAACAAAACGCCATCTCATGAAAATAAAACGCCAAAACAAAAATCACACAGTATTCTGCTAAAATTCCATTAGATATGAAACGCCAAACTTAATTATAGTAAAATCCCGCCTAAAAAAACTGCCAAAAAATCCTATATATACAACAACTCAGACCTTCAATTAAAAAACACAAACGAAAACCCCAAACGTCATATTTAATATATACCATTCGACTGATAAACGCCAGAAAACTCAAACATCAAATATATTGCTGTCAATAAAGTGTAGCTGTATGGTGTGGACAACATTGTCAGTTATCTTTCTTAACTAAGGATTAACAATGTTATCCAACACCATACAGCAACACTTTATTGATTTTAGCATGATCAAATTTACAGTTTTAAGATGGTTTATTTTGTGGCGTTCTTTTTCTCGGTAAAACGCTAAAAAATATAACATTTTGGCTGAAAGGGTGTAAACTCAATAACATTTTGCTGCATGAGATGGACAAAAATTATAGAAAAAGAGGCTGAAGTCGAAACTGCGAGTGAAGATGCTTCAAAAAGAAGAAAGAGACCGGTGACAGTGAAGATTTGAAGATCAATATTTATTTTATTTAATTTTCTTTTTCAGTTGATTGTTATTTAATAAACAACGCCCTATCTAATAAAAACGCCAAAAAGGCAAATGTCTTACACCTTTGGCGTTTATCAAACCATCATAAAATTACTTTGGACAAGTATTATAAAAATTTTTTTTTTATGTATTCTTTTTTATTTTCCTTTTCGGTTGATTGTTGTATTATAAAAGCGCCATATATAATAAAAACGCCAGAACAATCAAAATGCTTCTTTAAACGATATCATCCCGTTAAACGCCCCAAAAAAACTCCCAAACTATAATAAAATTAGTTTGAAAAAGTATTATAAAAAACCCAAAAAAAATAAAAATAAAAAACAAACTTGAAGATGTAACTAGAAACAGTAACTTCAAATCAGAAAAAATGAAGATAGGCAAAATTTATTATATTAGAATCTAAAACGCCGAACTTGAAAGATGAGACGTGTTACAGACTTCAGAGATAAAGCTTGTCAAAAACAATAATTACAAACAGTAACTGAAAAGACGAATACTTTATTATAATAACGCACCGCCTAACTTAGGCGCCAAAAAGAGATCCTATAAAATGATACATCTCACAACTTCCATTTGATCAAACCAAAAAAAAAAAAAAAAAAACAAACGCCAATACTACTAAATACCACTCACTGTAAAACGCCAAAAAAATCAAAGATGGCTAATATGCTTTCTTGGATATTCAGTATTGTTATTCGTCAAGTTTCACTGAATGAATTGTTAGCGGAGGCGAGTAACTCAGTAAGATTTTGTGTGACAACCCGAGATTTTAAGGCCTTTCCGTTTGCTTATCATTGATCTCGCAATCCTGTTTTGTAGTTCGCCTCCCATTGTATCATTTTATTAACTTTCAATGATTAAGAGTTTATGTTTAGTGATTATTTCTTAAAGCTTAAGATAAATGTTTAATGGAAATTTAGTGTGGCAAGTATCCTGAACATCAACCTTAGACGAAACTAAGGGACCTTTCGTCATCATGAGGCCGACGAAACATGAGTTTCGTCGGTGGACTAGTGTTTCGTCGCAAGGGGCTTGGGCCCAGAACCGGTTGTGGCCCAATGTCTTGTCTGACCTATTTAAACAAGCATAAGGATTACGAAACATTTTATTATCAAACCCTAGCGTACAGACGGCAGTTCCTTTCCTTGTAACCTCTTCTTTCTGTGAAGCCGATCTCTCGTGATCAAATCATTCTTATCTCGGTTAGTACTTCTTGATGGATAGTGATATGTCTGTGATGTTGTTTTGTTGAATTATTGATGTTGCTATCGAAACCTGCTCTGTATGATCTGAATTTGTAAACAAGGGTTGGTTTGTTGTATCGATTTATGTTAGGGGTTTGGTCTATGGAATTCTATTGATTGTGATCTTTTATTCACTAGGGTTTTGATACTTTATTGCTAAACCATCAGATTAGAACACACATAATGTTAATTCTACGTCCTGTATACACGCACGATTCACTACATGAAATCACGGGACCTGTTTGTCGGTTGAATATTATGCTATCTGTGAATATAAAATGGATTGGTAATATGATTACGTGCATAATGGCGATCCGGTAGTCTAGGGTTGTTGAGTGATCGGTTTTGGGAATTACAGGAGTAGTTAGAGTATGGAACTGTTATCGTCTTGATGAAACCTCTGAGTTTCGCCATGCATATTGTCGACGAAACTTTTGAGTTTTGCCATGCATATTGTCGACGAAACCTCTGGGTTTCGCCATGCACACTGCCGACGAAACACCTGAGTTTCGTCATTCTCATCAGGTCCCTTGCCGTCTGAGGAATCAATGGAACAGTGAATTATATTAACAAAACACATGAACTTTGAACTAGGTTGATTTTTGTGATGAACGATTATGATTATGTTAATTAAACCATGATACTTACTGTTGATGTTGCCTACTGTTAATGAGGTTTACTTATGGACAAGAGACATAATTTGATTCATGCACCTAGTTTAGTACACATAACTGTTAAGTATTATTACGGAACATATACGTGAACTGTGGATTCGAATGAGTTTGTTTAACTGCTATGTGCCAATTGGGAATCACTGTTTACGATGCATACTACCATTTATATGTGAACTTGGGAATACAAACTGACATCGAATACGTGAACATCATAGGCTGTGACTGTTTAAGTGTGAACAAGTAATTAACCAAACCAAGCAAATCAAGGTGAGTTCACTGCTCTTTTTCCAAGCATGCATCCCAGGGAGGGATATCGGGTAACGTTCCGGGGAGGAATGTCAGGTTATTGGGATGTTTGTTATTATACCCATTTTCTATCATATAAGACCCCTTACATCTACCGATAGTTACCGGGGAGGCAACGAGGTTATTAGTTGATAGCGCTATTAGGTTTGGCACCCTCACACCGTACCGGGGAGGGCGCGCGTGAACTAATTTCCTTGACCACTTGACCAATGCTTTGATAGAGGCATTGGGGTTAGGAAAATACATCTTGTAGCCATTTGCGGTAATCGAGTTAATAATAACATCAAAACAAATCGTTGAACTGTTTTATACAAATATCTGGTAATTAAACGCGTTAACAAAACTTTGAACTCACCAGTGTCGTCTGATACACTTGTCTGCATGCTTGCAGGTCATTAGATTCTTGATATGGACTTGCTATCTTTGAGTGCTGGAGTGGTCATGGATCGAGACTCTTGGATATTTGATACATTGGTTTTGAACACTTATTTTGCAACAGTTGATTAACAATTTACCATATGCTTCCGCTGAATGTCTTCTCTGGTTTTAACTCATGACTTGGATTTATCTTATGCAATGAACCGAATGTTTTATTTAAATATTTATTATTGGTTCAATATGATTAGTGGCTTGGATCCTGGTACGTCACACGTCCCGCGGTGTTTCCGCATGTGGTATTTTGGGGGTGTGATAGTTTGGGATCAAAGCCACTGGTTATAGTGAACTAGGTTTTAAAACATTTTTATAAAACCAGACTATAACCGAACAACTTCGAAAATCGACCATGACACTCAGCTCTAGATTGCAAGGTTCGTTCTCTGTTCACTTTATGCATTACTTATTTAGTAGTCACACACTCACAGCTAGCATGAAACGATATATTAGATACTATGGTGATTTGATAGTGTGACACTACTCTTCGACTTTTGTGATTCGTAATCCTGTAGCACCCTCTGTTTTGCTATTTGAACGCGGGGGAAACTTTTAGCACAAGTTAAGAGGCACTGAGATGAGCATGCAAATTGCCGTATTATTATGGGTGCACACATAATAATAACATAAGGTGCATGTAAGTCCCAGTGAGGCTTAACGAGTGTGAGAATGGTTCTGCCCTACTGTGTGTAAACTTGGTAGTTTGTAGATTTCAACGTGATACTTGACTTTTACCTCATCTCGACTCTTAAATTTGTTCCCTCTCCTTATATAGAATCATGAGTGGACGAGGTCATGGACGTGGTCACATCGCGATGACCCAAGCTGAGCTGACAAACTTAATCAACACACGTGTGGCTGAGGCTTTGGCAGCCTACCAAGCTGGTACGAAATGTGCCAAACACTCTTTAATCTTGTGTCATGTACACAACTCTTACCCCTGTAATGTGTTTTCTTTCGTCCATTAGGTCAGCAAGCGCAAAACCAAAACAATCCACCTGCTTGTACATTCAAGATGTTCATGGATTGTAAGCCACGGACCTTCAGTGGGACTGAAGGGGCTGTAGGACTCCTACGATGGTTTGAGAAGGCAGAATCTGTGTTTGCAATGTGTAACTGTCCTCCTAGGGACAAAGTGAAGTATGCTACGGGCACACTCGAGGATGGTGCCCTGACATGGTGGAATGCCCAGGTTCAGATGTTGGGCATCGAGGCAGCAAATGCCACTACTTGAGACGATTTCAAGGAGTTGATAAGGGAGGAGTATTGTCCTCGTGATGAGATTCAGAAACTGGAGAATGGGTATTATGATCTGAAGATGGTGGGATCCGAAATTGAGGCATACGTGAAACGGTCTCATGAGTTGGCTATCATGTGTCCGAACTTGTCCCGACCTCCGCACCGAAGAATAGAACTGTTCATCAAAGGATTAGCTCTATGGCTGAAGGGTTTGGTTACTGCAGCAAACCTCAACAACTTGCCTCAGATTGTCCGTTTGGCTCACAAGATCACCGATAAGGAGGTGGAGAGTGGTTCTCTACCACCGCGTGTTTCTGCCACTGCTGCTGCTGCAACCACAGCTACTACGCCTGCTAGTGATAACAAGCGCAAGTGGAATGATACTGACAAAGCAACTAGTGCGAGTCAATCTCAGAAAAGGCCTGACAACAACAACAACCGCAGTTTCAGTCAGTCGTCCTCATTTAACTAAGGCCAGGGCAACAATCAGAATCAGGGCTCCTATGTTGGGAAGAAGCCACAGTGCAACAAGTGTGGTTATCATCATTATGGACAGTGTGTCCGGGATTGCCGTAGGTGCGAGAAAGTGGGCCATGAGGCCAAAGGCTGTAGAGCCCCGCAGCTAAAGCAGCAGCAGCAAAATCAGCAGTATCAGCGACAGCAAAGGCAGCAACCCCATCAGAACCAGGGCTTTAAGAAGGGTTTTCAGTGTGGGGATGAGGGCCACTTTAAGCGGGATTGCCCTCAGTTGAATCAGAATGTTAACGACAACAACAACATCCAGAACAACAACAACAATGCTGGAAACAACAACAACAACGACAATAATGGGGGCAATGGTGCTCGTGGAAGGGTATTCACAATCGGTGCTGGTGATGCTAGGAACGACGGCAATGTCGTGACTGGTATGTTTTCCATGAACAATCTTATTGCTTCTATGTTATTTGATTCCGGTGCCGATTGGAGTTATGTGTCCTTAGAGTTTGGTCAACGATTAGGGTTAGCCCCAACACCTTTAGAGGTTAAGCAAGTAATAGAATTAGCCGATGGTAAAACGATAGAAGCTTCGCATGTTCTTTTTGGGTGTAAACTAGATCTCGTGGGTCAAGGGTTTGATATTGATCTCCTTCCTGTTACCCTCGGTAGTTTTGATATAGTGGTTGGTATGGATTGGCTGTTTAAACACCAAGCTGAGATTTTGTGTAAGGAGAAGATTGTACGTATTCCTCTCCCTGGTGGAGAGTCATTATTGGTTCAAGGGCATCGTAGTGGGACGATGGTTGGTATTATCTGGGCTATGCAAGCGCAGAAATGTCTACGAAAGGGGTATCCAGCAATTCTAGCACTACTTACTGACACTCCATCTGAAGAAAGAAAGATCGAGGATCTTCCAGTTGTACGTGAATTTGCCGATGGATTTCCTGAGGAACTTCCTAGTCTACCTCCTCACCGTCAAGTGGAATTTCAGATTGATCTTGCACCAGGAGCAGCTCCAATTGCTCGTGCTCCTTATCGTTTAGCACCTGGAGAGTTGCAGGAGTTTTCTAATCAACTGCAAGAGTTATTGGCCAGAGGCTTTATTCGACCAAGTTCTTCACCTTGGGGAGCCCCAGTTTTGTTTGTGAAGAAGAAAGACGGGTCCTTCCGCATGTGTATTGATTATCGGGAACTCAACAAGGTGACTATCAAGAACCGTTATCCATTGCCACACATCGACGACTTGTTTGACTAGTTGCAAGGGTGAAGTTATTACTCGAAGATAGACTTAAGATCGGGCTATCATCGGATGAGAGTCCGAGAGGAGGATGTCCTGAAAACGGCTTTTCGAACGCGTTATGGGCACTATGAATTTTTGGTTATGCCGTTTGGATTGACGAATGCGCCAGCGGTCTTCATGGATCTCATGAATCGTGTATGCAAACCATATCTCGATGATTTCGTTATAGTATTCATTGACGACATTTTAATCTACTTGAAGAGCAAGGAAGATCACGAGCGGCACCTGCGCCTTATTTTGGAACTCCTGAGGAAGGAGCAACTCTACACGAAGTTTTCAAAGTGTGACTTCTGGATTCGAGAGGTACACTTCCTGGGCCATATTGTTAATGAATTGGGGATACACGTGGATCCTGCAAAAGTTGATGCTGTTAGAAATTGGGCGGCACCAAAGAATCCTTCGGAGGTGCGACAATTTCTTGGTCTCGCTGGGTATTATCGAAGATTTATTAAAGACTTTTCGAAAATCGCGCAACCTCTCACCTCGTTAACACAGAAGGGCGTAATATACTCATGGGGAACAAAACAAGAAGAGGCTTTCCAACTATTGAAACAGAAACTCTGCAGTGCGCCGATTTTGTCTCTACATGAAGGAACATAAGATTTTGTGGTATATAGTGATGCTTCCATTCAGGGTCTTGGTTGCGTGCTGATGCAACGCAACAAGGTGATAGCTTTTGCTTCGCGACAGTTGAAGGTTCATGAGAAGAATTACACGCCACACGACTTAGAGTTGGGAGCCGTGGTGTTCGCGCTCAAAATCTGGAGGCATTACCTGTACGGTACTAAATGCACTATTTTTACCGACCACAGGAGCCTTTAGCACATTTTCGACCAGAAGGATTTGAATATGCGAAAGCGTCACTGCGTAGAACTTTTAAACGATTATGACTGTGCAATCAAGTATCATCCGGGTAAGGCCAACGTGGAAGCTGACGCTCTTAGTCGAAAGGAGTCGAAACCCAAACGTGTTCGCGCCTTGCAACTCACCATTCACTCTAACCTGCCAGATCAGATCCGTTCGGCTCAGGTCAAGGCCTTGAAGGAAGAAAACTATGAAGCTGAGTATTTAAGGGGTATGAAGAAACGACTCGAGAAGAGGTCAGATGGAATTTACTATTTTATGGAGCGGACATGGATCCCGTTGTTTGGTAACCTTAGGGAACTTATGAGGACGAAGCGCACAAGTCTCGATACTCTGTTCACCCAGGTTCGGATAAGATGTATCAGGACCTCAAAGTCATGTATTGGTGGCCGAAGATGAAAGCTCACATCGCAACATATGTTAGTAAATGCTTGATGTGTTCAAAAGTTAAAGTGGAATACCAGAAACCGTCTGGATTACTTCAGCAACCAGAAATACCCATGTGGAAATGGGAGCAAATAGCAATGGATTTCATCCCAGGTTTGCCTAGAACGCAAAATGGGAACGACACCATTTGGGTGATCGTGGATCATCTCATGAAGTCAGCGCACTTTCTGGCAATCATGGAAACATATCAGTTCTCGCAATTAGCTGTTGTATACCTCAAGGAGGTGGTTTCTAGGCACGGGGTGCCAACTTCTATTATCTCTGACCGTGACCCACGTTTCATCTCAGATTTGTGGTAGTCGATGCACAAATCATTTGGCTCGCGTCTCGACATGAGTACTGCTTATCATCCGCAGACGGATGGTCAAAGTGAACGAACGATCCAGACATTTGAAAACATGCTGCGGGCATGCGTAATTGATTTTGGCAAGGATTGGGAGAAACACTTGCCGCTGATAGAGTTCTCTTACGACATTAACTACCATACCAGCATTCAGGCAGTTCCATTCGAAGCATTATACGGATGAAAGTGTCGTTCACCTCTCTGTTGGGCTGAGGTGGGTGAAAGCCAGGTCACAGGCCCTGAACTTGTGTTGGAAACTTTAGAAAAGATCATTCAGATCAGGAATCGTATGGCGGCAGCCCGTGACCGTTAGAAAAGCTACGCTGATTAGCGTAGGAAACCTTTGGAATTCGAAGTTAATGATCGTGTCATGTTGAAGGTCTCACCCTGGAAGGGTGTGGTGCGTTTTGGAAAACGCGGCAAGCTTAACCCTCGTTATTTGGACCATTCAAAATTCTAGAGCGAATTGGTAAAGTGGCCTACAAGTTAGAGTTACATGCTGAGTTGGGTAACGTTCATGATGTTTTCCACGTATCGCAGCTCAAGAAGTGCTTGTCTGATGAAACACTGGTCGTACCATTTCAAGAACTAAAGATCGACGACAAGTTGCAGTTTGTCGAGGAACCAACAGAAATGATGGACCGGGAGGTCAAGGTCCGAAAGCACAGCCGTATTCCGATAGTGAGAGTTCGTTGAAACTCATGACGTGGACCAGAGTTCACGTGGGAACGCGAGGATCAGATGAAGCTTAAGTACCCAAATTTATTTTCAGAGGACAAGTCCAAGCCTGGCAAGTCTAGATCTAATGCAACTAGTGAATTTCGGGACGAAATTCCCATTCAAGTTGGGGATGATGTGGTACCCACAGAAAATCCACAGTCATCCTGAGTTAACATCTTGCTGTTTTGGATTGCTTATCAAATTTCGGGACGAAATTTCTTTCAAGTTGGGGATGATGTGACAACCCGATATTTCAAGGCCTTTCCGTTTGCTTATCATTGATCTCGCAATCCTGTTTTGTAGTTCGCCTCCAATTGTATCATTTTATTAACTTTCAATGATTAAGAGTTTATGTTTAGTGATTATTATTTAAAGCTAAGATAAATTTTTAATGGAAATTTAGTGTGAGAAGTATCATGAACATCAATCTGAATTTGTAAACAAGGGTTGGTGTGTTGTATCGATTTATGTTAGGGGTTTGATCTATGGAATTCTAATGATTGTGATCTTTTATTCACTAGGGTTTTGATTCTTTATTGCTAAACCATCAGATTAGAACACACGGAATGTTAATTCTACGTCCTGTATACACGCACGATTCACTTCATGAAATAATGGGACCTATTTGTCGGTTGAATACTATGCTATCTGTGAATATAAAATGGATTGGTAATATGAATACGTGCATAATGGCGATCCGGTAGCCTAGGGTTGTTGAGTGATCGGGTTTGGGAATTACAGGAGCAGTTGGAGTATGGAACTGTTATCGTCTTGACGAAACCTCTGAGTTTCGCCATGCATATTGTCGACGAAACTTCTGAGTTTCGCCATGCATATTGTCGACGAAACCTTTGGGTTTTGCCATGCACACTGCCGACGAAACACCCCAAGGTTTCGTCATGAGGAACCCCGACGAAGTCAGGTCCCTTGCCGTTTGAGGAAACAAATGGAACAGTGAATTATACTAACAAAACACATGAACTATGAACTAGGTTGACTTTTGTGATGAACGATTATGATTATGTTAATTAAACCATGATACTTACTGTTGATGTTGCCTACTGTTAATGAGGTTTACTTATGGGCAAGAGACATAATTTGATTCATGCACCTAGTTTAGTACACATAACTGTTAAGTATTATTACGGAACATATACGTGAACTTTGGATTCGAATGAGTTTGTTTAACTGCTATGTGCCAATTGGGAATCACTGTTTGCGATGCATACTACCATTTATATGTGAACTTGGGAATACAAACTGACTATACGTGAACATCATAGACTGTGACTGTTTAAGTGTGAACAAGTAATTAACCAAACTGAGCAAATCAAGGTGAGTTCACTGCTCTTTTTCCAAGCATGCATCCCGGGGAGGGATATCGATAGTTGCCGGGGAGGCAACGAGGTTATTAGTTGATAGCGCTATTAGGTTTGGCACCCTCACACCGTAACGGGGAGGACGGGCGTGAACTAATTACCTTGACCACTTGACCAATGCTTTGATTGAGGCATTGGGGTTGGGCAAATACATCTTGTAGCCATTTGCGGTAATCGAGTTAATAACAACATCAAAACAAATCGTTGAACAGTTTTATACACATATCTGGTAATTAAACGCGTTAAAAAAACTTTGAACTCACCAGTGTCGTCTGACACACTTGTCTGCATGCTTGCAGGTCGTTAGATTCTTGATATGGACTTGCTATCTGGGAGTGCTGGAGTGGTCATGGATCGAGACTCTTGGATATTTGATACATTGGTTTTGAACACTTATTTTGCAACAATTGATTAACAATTTCCCTTATGCTTCCGCTAAATGTTTTATCTGGTTTTAACTCATGACTTGGATTTATCTTATGCAATGAAACGAATGTTTTATTTAAATATTTATTATTGGTTCAATATGATTTGTGGCTTGGATCCTGGTACGTCAAACGTCCCGCGGTGTTTCCGCATGTGGTATTTTTGGGGGTGTGACATTTTGCTGCATGAGATGGACTAAAATTCAAGAAAAAGATACTAATGCCAGTCATATGGCATTTTGTATTTTTTGTTCTTGAAGAAGGCTTGGATGAGGAGAAGAGATCAATGACACTGTAGAGTGGGATGATTATAAAGATGAAGATCAACATGAAGAAAAAGCGAAAAACCCACCCACACGTCATAGATCTATGTCCCCAAACATCCACAAAAAAACACTTCAACAGACGAGCAGACAAAATAATCAAACCGGTGGGTTTGTTAAGTTTTACATAAAACGCCATATTTTGGTGTCAGTTCTTGTACTATTAAAGAACAAAGAGACTGATGATAGTGAATATTGTGAAGAGAGATCTGATTAGGATTTTTAATTTATTTTCTTCGCTTGTATTTTTTTTACTGTGGCTGAAATATAATCCAACAATTGTAAAACGCCAAGATAACCCAAACGCCAAAATGTTTATAAAAAATAATAGAACAATGGGTCAACTTGTTTAAAACGCCTTGAAAAACGCCATTCAAATAGATTTCCTAACCCCTGGGTTACAATGGCATTCGATTTGAATAGACGCCATAAACGCCAAAATGTTAATAAGATGAAACCATTAAACGCCATTAATTATTGAATTTGTTTAACGCCAAAAATCTTAAAACCCAAAAATTCAAACAATATTCAGAAAAGCGGAACTGGAAAAGCAGAAGATGAAAGGACAAAAAAGCCCCTCCGCCCGTTTCTAAGCGGCGTGACACGTGTTGGGCCAGGAAGCGTTCTCACCGTTCTCACACTTTTGAGCTTTTTCTCCCGATCCCGTTTCTCTCTCTCTATATATATATATAGGGGAATGTTCAAATGAAAACCACTTTTAACTTGAAAACTCGAAAACTAACTAAAAAAAGCCTAAAAACACACCATTTTTTTTTTATAAAAATCGCATGTTTTTATATGAAAAAAAAATTGTAGTACATATGTGTAATAAATAATACACATGTGCACTACAAATTTTTTTTTTGAAAATTTTTTTTATTTAAAAAAAATGGCAAAAATCGGTATGCAAAAAAAAAAAAAAATTGGTATTTTTTTTGGCTTTTTTAATTAGTTTTCGAGTTTTCACAATAACTAGTGGTTTTCATTTGAACCTTCCCATATATATATATAGAAAACCTTAGATTTTGAGAAAACTTTGCAAACTCAACATGTGGCCTAGATTGCTCCACATCAACATATGATTTTAGAGCTTTGGAGGGTAGGATTGTCTTTTTACACATGTTGTATCATTTCATACACACACCCCAATACACTATAAGGAATTTCATTCACCATCATAAGTTTTGTACTTCACCCCACCCTCTTACCAACTCCTTCATCTTTCTCTCTCTAAAAAACATCAAGAACACTTTTTTTTCAATTTTATCAGATTTGAACAAACCATTTCTCAAAGACCTAGATGTAGATCTTATACTCATTCCTTTCTATTGAAGCCACCAAATCTGAGGATCGAAGCAATTATCGAAGCTCTTCAAGAAAAGAAAGTAAGGTGTTGCTCTCATCACATCTTTAATTCTGTTTTTAGAGAGAGAAAACTGATGTTTTGGAGAGAGAAACAACCCCCACCACCGGTATTGTACCTCCGGCACCACCGTAAACACCTCCAACCCTATTGCACAACCCCCACCACCGTTGCACCTTTACCACCGTCGGCCGACCCCCGCTGCACAACCCCCACCACTGCCATCACTGCCCCTCCACCACCGCCATCCCCCAACCCCAACCCATATATTCAGTTCCTATATTCAGATGTGGAACTGAATATATTCAACTCAAAATGGCACCAGATCTGAATGTTGCCATCATCAACTACTGCTCAAAGGTCACCGATGTCGACGAGCTCTTGAGATCGTATCAATCTGAACCCGAATGTTCTCCATCCAAATATTATATTTGGGGGAATGATCTCCATCTGAATGTTGAACTCATATCAACTACAAAGGTTTAATTGTTTGTTTTTTGATTTAAAATTTGTTTGGATTAATTTTGGGGGTTTTTTTATGTGCGAGGGTAATATTGTTAGATGATTGAAATTTTGAGCTTGGGGACTGTGTGGATGTTTGAGTCATGGATAAATGCTTTTGGATGCGTTCGGAAAGTTTATTATGTTAAGATTATGATATGTAAATTGTAAATGGCTCGTTTCATATTACACGTTACATACTAAATTTCAAGTACATAAATGGCCGGTTTCATATTATACCTTACATGCTTGAATAGTTTGAATCGTTCA
>JARYGA010010615.1:0-36938 GCA_030545235.1 Helianthus tuberosus
GTAAAAAATCTAAAAAGAGTGATTTTGTAAGGAGAAATGAATGATTTGATGTTGTAAATTCTTTTTTTGATGTTGTATCTTAATTACAATGAGTTTTGTATTAAAAAAATTTGTTTTGATTGGTTTTTTCATTCGTTCTCACGGTTCTCGCAATATTTAGCGTTCTCAAGATAACTCTCCCCTATATATATATATATATATATATATATATATATATAGATAAAGGGTAGGATACAAATCTCCTTATCGTACATTACGTACGGTATAATCTCAGCCGTCCGATCATCTTCCCGCATTGAATTCGCATGTTGTAAAATTACCACATGCGAAATCGTTACAAAAAAACAACATGCTATTTCATCAAAATAATCACATGCGAAATTGGTACAAAAAAACAACATGCGAATTTATTAAAAATTATCACATGCGAAATTGTTATAAAAAAACATGTTATTTCATCAAAATTATCACATGCGAAATTGGTACAAAAAAACAACATGCGAATTCATAAAAAATTATCACATGCGAAATTGTTATAAAAAAAACATGCGATTTTAAAATGCGGGAAGATGATCTGACGGCTGAGATTGTAGCGTACGTAATGTACGATAAGGGCATTTGTATGATAACCGGCCTCTATATATATATTTTATAACCATTAAAAACTACATAAACACACAAAAAATTATTAAAATAAACATACAAAATAATTATCAAAATAAAAAACTATCATTCTTCGTCGTCTTCGTCGGTGTCGAACACAGGAATCGTTGAAACATGATCCACCAAATCAGATCGAAGGTTGTGATGTATATCCCTTGACTTTATCAAAAATTCATTTGCCGCTTTATCTTCGTCTGTTACATTACCTGGTTGGGGGTCATCGTCATCATAGTAGGTAACGACCGCTCTACCTTCATCCTCCAAAATCATGTTATGAAGAATGATACATGTGTACATCACGTTTCCAATCTGATCCTTGTCCCATAGTCGACAAGGCATTGCCAATATTCGCCACCTTTTCTTCAAAACACCGAATGCTCGCTCGACGTCTTTACGTGCAGCCATCTGGACCCTGTTAAACTTTAATCTCTTTGGATCTGTGGTACCGTGTCTTGTGAACGATTTTACGAAAACCCCCCACTCTGGGTAAATCCCATCAACTAGGTAGTACCCATACATGTACTCAACCTCGTTTACAAAGAAAGTTCATTTGGGTCCTATACCATTTACCCGATCATTGAAAAGGGGCGAGTGATTTATGATGGTAATATCATTATGTGAACCTGGCATACCGAAGAACGCATGCCATATCCAAAGATCTTGGGACGCAACCGCTTCAAGCATGATAGCTGGCATCCCGTGAAATCCATTAGTGTGAGCGCCTTGCCATTGGGTAGGACAAAGTTCCCAAGCCCACTTCATACAATCTAGACTACCGAGCATCCCGGGTAGCCCATGATATTCTGCGTGATGTTCCAATATTTGTTGCATGTCACTGAAGGAGGGCTTTCTCAAATATCTTTTCCTATAAAGTTTTAGAATACACGAACAAAAGTTGTGAAGACTTTCTCTAGCTACACGTGCAGACATTTTTAAATGGTCATCCATAATGTCCGAACTATTTCCGTACGCTAACTGCCTAAGTGCGGCTGTGACCTTTTGCCACGTACTAAATCCTAATTGCCCGGTTACATCGGGTTTTTGTTGGAAATAAACATACTTCTCCTCAAGATCTCTAGATATCCTTAAAAATAAGTTTCTACTCATACGAAAACGACGCCTAAACATTTTTTCATCATACTTAGGTTCCGCTGAGAAGTAATCGCTTACCAACAAATTGTTAGCGGTGTGCCGTTCACGAGCGATGTACCTTCTCCTCCGTTTAGGTTGTTGAGTCTCTTCCTCATCGTCTTCGTCTTCCACGATAGCTTTCACCACCGCCGCGATCGTTTGTAGAAATATTTCCGCACCATCGTCAGATGATGATGACGATTCACTATAACTTGAAGAACTCATGGCAAGATTGTGGTTTATGTGTTTGATATTGTGTGAGAAAAATGTTTAATATGGAAAGGTATTTATAAAGGAAATTTTTTTTTTAAAACATGCCCCCAACAGCTAGTTTGAATTGGCCATTCACAACCCGCCATGTCAGCTCGTTCCCCCCCCCCCCCCCACGCCCGGCTTGAAACCCAAGCCCCAAGGGCCACGCCCCAACCCAAGCCCACCCAGGGTGGTGGCTTGGGCGTTTTCCCCCAACCCACGCCCCAACCCAAGCCCCATACCCCATAGTCTAACCGGTACAAAATAAAGATTTGTATTCTTTTTGTTACAAATAGTGTAAAGTGTATAATTCTTTTTAAGGAAAGTGCAAAATAACTTTCTTTTAATGTGACGCGTAATTCGCTTTATAAGGGCGTGGAATGTTTTGATAACACCATCACACCATATTTTATGGGCATCATAGAGGCATTAAGAGGAAGTGACATTTCTAGAATAATACCTAATGAGAAAGAAAACCATGGAAAGTAATGAATGAAAAAGGTATTAAGGGGTCTTAACCAATACATGGGCCGTTATAATGCTAACGTGATGAAGAATGCTCCTTAAAGGGCATTAACCATTACGGATTATCTAACTTATCGTTTCATCACATGTTACTTTTCTAGGGGAAGGTTAACGTATAGATATTCCTTAACGTGCGATGCGTACTGATGTGTGCAAAATGCAACATATAAATTACATCAATTGTGGCATAAAACTAACCATTTTTTAGTACTAATGTTGGAAAAAGTATGCTTTTGTCTTCCTTTTGTATTTTCAGGATTAAATGAGCTCAAATTAACAAAAGAAGCAAAAAGACATCAAAATCTAACATAAATACAAGAAAAGGAACCAGACGTGAAATGTCCGACCCCACGACAACATCTTCCCAAGCAAAACAAGATAACAGAAGACTGAACACGCCCCGTGCTCAGCCAGCACGGGGGCGTGCCCAAGTGTCAGCAGAAAAGACAAAGTGGTAGAAGCTTCTATTGCCCACCACGGGGCCGAACTATAAGATTCGCACAATCTAGGCAAATCTTCATAGTACAAAGATTCTTCTGCACACGGGGTCGTGCTCAGCGGACACGGGGGCGTGGTCAACTAATAAGACAAGCTGCAATAAATGAAGAAAGAGAAGGATGTGGACACGGGGCCGTGCCCGAGCTTCTGTTCAGCCTATAAATAGGAGTGCTTGGCTCAAGCTCAAACCATCCCTTGGCACACCACCTCTCTCACACTTCACCCACCACCCACCAACACCATAACACCATCATCCATTGTCCATCATAGAGTGTGTGAGTCGTCTCGGGATCCAAGATTGATCGTAAGAGTTCTTGACAATCAAGGCCATGTTTGCCTAAGTCTCTTACATCACTTGGTGAAGACAAGTGTCTAGTGTAATACTTTTTATTTCTAATCTTTTCGCACTTTTTACTTGGTTTTGTATTAATGACTTTAATAACTAGTTTCTTATGTTGAAGGTGATTCTTCCTTATCGTTTGTCCGTGGTGTCTTGGCATTATTTTACTGTCTATATAAAATAAAAGATTTTCACCATTCATATCTCCACGGTCTATATGGAGGTATGTTGGCTACCTGGTCGGGGGTTAAGGGAACGGTTTGGTAAGAGTCTTGCTATTGTTCAGCGTTTAGAGGTCCTGCAATGGACCTGGGTCAAATTTAGTAGGACCTCCTTCAATACTTAACGGTATTGGATGGCGGGGGTCCAAACTCTTTGATCCCCTCATAAGTTAACTACTATTAATACTATAACCCGGCTATTTAGGACTGTATCCCTGCTGACTCAGACTACTTAGTCGAGGGTAACGTCACCTCCAAAAGAGGGGCCTACCATAATTTGCATTAATAACTTAATTAATTATCTTTCAATAATCCGACCCTTTAGGATTGTATCATTGCTGACTCAAACTACTGGGTTGAGGGTAACGTCACCTTCAAAAGAGGGGCCTACTACAATAACTAAGATAATCTCTTAAATAAGTGCAAAAGTGCGAAAATAATCAAAGGTTACACTATACACGAGTCGGAACCAAGTGATTCATCTTGTCTATCTGTTTTTCTTTTATTTTTATTTTCAGCATTTTTAGTTAGTTTTTATTTTTCTTAGCTTAAAACATTTTTCTAAACTTTTTATTTGATTAGACGTTGAGGATAAACCGGTACTAGAAGCTCTTGTGTCCTTGGACGACCTCGGTATCTTGCCAACACTATACTACGCTCACGATGGGTGCACTTGCCCATATGTGTGTTTAGTGTTAGTAAAATATCGTGTTTTATAAATTTAAAACTTGACTAAAAAAGTGTTAAAGGGGCTTAAAATATACACCTAATATATATAACACTTCACACGCATCAAGTTTTTGGCGCCGTTGCCGGGGACACAAGGATTTTAAGAAAGTTAGGAATCGACGGCCTAATCAGTTTTTCAAAACCTTTTTAAAACGCGCGCACATTTTTCTGCATTTTAGTTTAGTTTTGCATTTACAGTAACCTGTACACGGGGCCGTGTTCACTGAACACGGGGCCGTGCTGCACATTTTCATAAAAACACCCAGTAACAGTAGCTTGAACACGGGCCGTGCTCACTGAACACGCCCCGTGCTCAACGAAATCAGTAAATTTAATTAAAACGCCCAGATACTGATTCTGAACACGGGGCTGTGTCCACTGAACACGGGGCCGTGTCCAGCCTCTGTTTCCGTTTTTTATTTTTGTTTTCTGATCTCGAGACTCGGTTGTGGTCTGCTGAGTGATTCTTATGGATCAATACTCAGGAGGTTACAACTACACCTATGATGAGGATGATTATAGGAGTAATTATTGCACTAATTGTCGTAACACACACTCGGTTCAAAATAGTCACTCATATCAACCATCCAATTCATACACCTACTATGAGGAGCCCAGGTACGAGCCATCGACTTCATACTCATCCTATGAAGACCAAAGGTATGAACCTCCTCCCTCATACTCATATTTTGATGAACCAAGGTATGAGCCTTCATACTCATACTTTGAGGAACCAAAATATGAGCCACCACCTTCGTATGCTTATTATGAGGAACCATGGCGTGAACAACCCACCTCATATGAGTATTATGAAGAACAAAATTACGACCCTTATCCATCATATACTTACAATGAAGAACAATGGTGTGAACCATCTACTTCATATGGGTATTATGAGGAACAAAGGATCGAACAACCGGATTCAAGCTTTGAAAATCCCGATTCTTTTTCTATAACCGAAGTGACCGATAGGATATTAGAACACATTAGAGTTATCGATCGCTGTATAAAAGAATCTCGCGCAAGGGAAGAGGAGTCCCGCGCAAGAGAAGAATTAAAAAAGGAAGAGATAACCGAAAGTGTAAAAATGGAAGAACAAATAAGTGAAAAACCGACACATGAGTTAAACAACGAAAAAGGTGAGTCCGACAACATTAAAATTCAAGAAGAGTCTAATTTTGAAGAAATTAATCTCTTGTCACCTTCTTTTGAAAATCATTGTTTAGTACCCACTCATGCTAAGTTTTTAAAAGAGTTAAACACTAACACTAAAATTGACGAAACGGTAAGTGTTAAGTTAACTACTGATCCAACCTCACTAATAAAAGAAGACCCATTTGAAATTAACATTACACCGGTTCCATATTTCTTTCAAAATTAATTTATTAGTAATGTCACAATCGATAAAGATCTTTGTGTTAACATAATGCCTAACTACATTTTCGAAAAATTAAGTATTAGTGATTTTTCTCCACTTCAAATACCCATTTTTCTATCCAATCGGAAAGTAATAAAATCAATCGGTGTAGTTGAGGATGTATTGGTTCAAACAAATCAAATGGTAATACCGACCGACTTTGTCATCCTCGATGACGCTCCTCTAGTGTTGGGACGACCATTTGTAAAAACTCACGAAGCTTTGAAAAACCGGAAGTTCAACAATCTACCTCTTCAATTAGGGGCATTTAAAAAGAGTGTCGATCTTGAGCGATCAATGAAATATCCATTCGGCAATGACGACCCCCTAATTGAAGATGAGCCAGAACCACCTGATAAGGTGGGTCTAGCCAAGGACCCTTATAAACGTGGCGCACCACGGAGGCATTCCGCGGAACTATCCGTAGTTTAGTACTTTAGTTTAGATTAACCTTTATGTTTTCTAGTTTAGATTTTAATTTTCAGGAATAAAACACACTCGGGATGGTGAAGGATACTAAGGGAAGCTTGAACCAACAACCCATGCACAAAAACAGAGCCTCCCGACAATTTTTCTTCATTACAGCAAGTTCAGCACGGGGCCGTGCTCACCCCAACACGCCCCGTGCCCGAGGTTCTTTAGAAAATGCCCAGTTCAGGTACCTGGACACGGGGCCGTGCTCACTGAACACGCCCCCGTGCCCAGCCTTCTGTTTACTTTTGGTACTGGCAGTCTGGACACTGGGCCGTGCTCAGCCAACACCACCCCGTGTTCAGCTACCCAGTACCATAAAGTCTTGTTTTTAACCCACTTTTACACATTTTAATCAACCGAAAAACTTATTTTTGGGACACATTGAGGACAATGTGTAGTTTAAGTGTGAGGGGGATGCTAAAACCTTGAATCTTGCAAGTCCTAAATACAAGCCTTACACAAAACTCTATTGGAACCGCTAATCACCCCAAATTTTTTTTCAAAAATTTTCATTTTTTTTTACTTGTCTAGGTTTAACTTGGGAATTTCAAATTCTAAAAAAGGTTATATTTTTACGAATTTACAACCGATAGCGTCGTGATAAAAAGAACCAACATAAGAAAATTATGAAAAGGCATGACAAGCTTAGTTAAAATTTGATTATATATACTTGATCACATAAAAACCCATTCCCACAAAAGTGAGTTTTGAGCCTTTATTGAGCATACAAATATATATCTTTAAACTAAATGCTCATTTTTCGTTTCTTGTGTGAATAGCCGCTTGGTTCTTACGACTCTAGAACTTGCCACGACGATGCATTCTCGGTCCTTACCAGCTTAAACCCGAGTAAGTAAATGACGGAGGCATTAGGACTAACCCTTTTTATTTCTACACCATTATTTTTCTTTTTTTTACCACCTACCCAAAATCCCCCTAGTTAGCCCCTTTGAGCCTAAACCTTTTCATTTCAAACCCCAAACAAACTCCCTTTTACCCACCAAAACCTTTTTCATTTTTAACCCTTTGTTTTAGTAACTAGCTCGGTTTCTCATATGACTTTCCAAAAAAAAAAAGTGTGTTGATGATGAAGCAAAAGAAAATAAACAAACAAGTTTATCAAAAATAACTTTGTTTGAATAATAGCTTCATCAAAATAAAAGTTACAAAAATAAAGTCTTACGAAAACCGACGCTTGTTACGCTTTTCGCCTTTTTTTTCTACTAACCACTAACCCAACCACCTACCTTTAACCCAAGCCTAACCCTTCACCCACAAAGTCCTCTTGATATTTACAAAGGTATATAAGTTAAAAAGGATGAGGATTGATTGCTTGGCAAGCTTATGGTAGGAGTAAGTTCCATGCCGCTCTCGAGTGATCCACAAAAATACATTTTCGGCCGAGTGTTGAGTGATCCCCGTGAGGTATGTGAACTTGTATATAAATAAGATTTTAAAGAGGCATGTTATGCCCTAATAAGTAATTTATCTTATGAAAAGTTTTAAATAAATCATGACGAATAGGATTGTAAATAAATAAAAATAAAACTAAATAAAGAATCTTGGAAATCCCGACACTCTATGACAAGCCCAAAACCTTCTTTTCTACCCATTCCATTTGGGAGTGTAATAGCCACATATTAAAGAGTTTTGCTTGAGGACAAGCAAAGATTCAAGTGTGGGGGTATTTGATGTGTGCAAAATGCAACATATAAATTACATCAATTGTGGCATAAAACTAACCCTTTTTTAGTACTAATGTTGGAAAAAGTATGCTTTTGTCTTCCTTTTGTATTTTCAGGATTAAATGAGCTCAAATTAACAAAAGAAGCAAAAAGACATCAAAATCTAACATAAATACAAGAAAAGGAACCAGACGTGAAATGCCCGACTCCACGACAGCATCTTCCCAAGCAAAACAAGATAACAGAAGACTGAACACGCCCCGTGCTCAGCCAGCACGGGGGCGTGCCCAAGTGTCAGCAGAAAAGACAAAGTGGTAGAAGCTTCTATTGCCCACCACGGGGCCGTGCTCAGCGGACACGGGGCCGTGGTCAACTATAAGATTCGCACAATCCAGGCAAATCTTCATAGTACAAAGATTCTTCTGCACACAGGGTCGTGCTCAGCGGACACGGGAGCGTGGTCAACTAATAAGACAAGCTGCAATAAACGAAGAAAGAGAAGGATGTGGACACGGGGCCGTGCCCACTGGACACGGGGCCGTGCCCACTGGACACGGGGCCGTGCCCACTGGACACGGGGCCGTGCCCGAGCTTCTGTTCAGCCTATAAATAGGAGTGCTTGGCTCAAGCTCAAACCATCCCTTGGCACACCACCTCTCTCACACTTCACCCACCACCCACCAACACCATAACACCATCATCCATTGTCCATCATAGAGTGTGTGAGTCGTCTCGGGATCCAAGATTGATCGTAAGAGTTCTTGACAATCAAGGCCATGTTTGCCTAAGTCTCTTACATCACTTGGTGAAGACAAGTGTCTAGTGTAATACTTTTTATTTCTAATCTTTTCGCACTTTTTACTTGGTTTTGTATTAATGACTTTAATAACTAGTTTCTTATGTTGAAGGTGATTCTTCCTTATCGTTTGTCCGTGGTGTCTTGGCATTATTTTACTGTCTATATAAAATAAAAGATTTTCACCATTCATATCTCCACGGTCTATATGGAGGTATGTTGGCTACCTGGTCGGGGGTTAAGGGAACGGTTTGGTAAGAGTCTTGCTATTGTTCAGCGTTTAGAGGTCCTGCAATGGACCTGGGTCAAATTTAGTAGGACCTCCTTCAATACTTAACGGTATTGGATGGCGGGGGTCCAAACTCTTTGATCCCCTCATAAGTTAACTACTATTAATACTATAACCCGGCTATTTAGGACTGTATCCCTGCTGACTCAGACTACTTAGTCGAGGGTAACGTCACCTCCAAAAGAGGGGCCTACCATAATTTGCATTAATAACTTAATTAATTATCTTTCAATAATCCGACCCTTTAGGATTGTATCATTGCTGACTCAAACTACTGGGTTGAGGGTAACGTCACCTTCAAAAGAGGGGCCTACTACAATAACTAAGATAATCTCTTAAATAAGTGCAAAAGTGCGAAAATAATCAAAGGTTACACTATACACGAGTCGGAACCAAGTGATTCATCTTGTCTATCTGTTTTTCTTTTATTTTTATTTTCAGCATTTTTAGTTAGTTTTTATTTTTCTTAGCTTAAAACATTTTTCTAAACTTTTTATTTGATTAGACGTTGAGGATAAACCGGTACTAGAAGCTCTTGTGTCCTTGGACGACCTCGGTATCTTGCCAACACTATACTACGCTCACGATGGGTGCACTTGCCCATATGTGTGTTTAGTGTTAGTAAAATATCGTGTTTTATAAATTTAAAACTTGACTAAAAAAGTGTTAAAGGGGCTTAAAATATACACCTAATATATATAACACTTCACACGCATCAAGTTTTTGGCGCCGTTGCCGGGGACACAAGGATTTTAAGAAAGTTAGGAATCGACGGCCTAATCAGTTTTTCAAAACCTTTTTAAAACGCGCGCACATTTTTCTGCATTTTAGTTTAGTTTTGCATTTACAGTAACCTGTACACGGGGCCGTGTTCACTGAACACGGGGCCGTGCTGCACATTTTCATAAAAACACCCAGTAACAGTAGCTTGAACACGGGCCGTGCTCACTGAACACGCCCCGTGCTCAACGAAATCAGTAAATTTAATTAAAACGCCCAGATACAGATTCTGAACACGGGGCTGTGTCCACTGAACACGGGGCCGTGTCCAGCCTCTTTTTCTGTTTTTTATTTTTGTTTTCTGATCTCGAGACTCGGTTGTGGTCTGCTGAGTGATTCTTATGGATCAATACTCAGGAGGTTACAACTACACCTATGAGGAGGATGATTATAGGAGTAATTATTGCACTAATTGTCGTAACACACACTCGGTTCAAAATAGTCACTCATATCAACCATCCAATTCATACACCTACTATGAGGAGCCCAGGTACGAGCCATCGACTTCATACTCATCCTATGAAGACCAAAGGTATGAACCTCCTCCCTCATACTCATATTTTGATGAACCAAGGTATGAGCCTTCATACTCATACTTTGAGGAACCAAGATATGAGCCACCACCTTCGTATGCTTATTATGAGGAACCATGGCGTGAACAACCCACCTCATATGAGTATTATGAAGAACAAAATTACGACCCTTATCCATCATATACTTATAATGAAGAACAATGGTGTGAACCATCTACTTCATATGGGTATTATGAGGAACAAAGGATCGAACAACCGGATTCAAGCTTTGAAAATCCCGATTCTTTTTCTATAACCGAAGTGACCGATAGGATATTAGAACACATTAGAGTTATCGATCGCTGTATAAAAGAATCTCGCGCAAGGGAAGAGGAGTCCCGCGCAAGAGAAGAATTAAAAAAGGAAGAGATAACCGAAAGTGTAAAAATGGAAGAACAAATAAGTGAAAAACCGACACATGAGTTAAACAACGAAAAAGGTGAGTCCGACAACATTAAAATTCAAGAAGAGTCTAATTTTGAAGAAATTAATCTCTTGTCACCTTCTTTTGAAAATCATTGTTTAGTACTCACTCATGCTAAGTTTTTAAAAGAGTTAAACACTAACACTAAAATTGACGAAACGGTAAGTGTTAAGTTAACTACTGATCCAACCTCACTAATAAAAGAAGACCCATTTGAAATTAACATTACACCGGTTCCATGTTTCTTTCAAAATTCATTTATTAGTAATGTCACAATCGATAAAGATCTTTGTATTAACATAATGCCTAACTACATTTTCGAAAAATTAAGTATTAGTGATTTTTCTCCACTTCAAATACCCATTTTTCTATCCAATCGGAAAGTAATAAAATCAATCGGTGTAGTTGAGGATGTATTGGTTCAAACAAATCAAATGGTAATACCGACCGACTTTGTCATCCTCGATGACGCTCCTCTAGTGTTGGGACGACCATTTGTAAAAACTCACGAAGCTTTGAAAAACCGGAAGTTCAACAATCTACCTCTTCAATTAGTTTGTCCGTTGTTCAGCGTTTAGAGGTCCTGCAATGGACCTGGGTCAAATTTAGTAGGACCTCCTTCAATACTTAACGGTATTGGATGGCGGGGGTCCAAACTGTTTGATCCCCTCATAAGTTAACTACTATTAATACTATAACCCAGCTATTTAGGACTGTATCCCTGCTGACTCAGACTACTTAGTCGAGGGTAACGTCACCTCCAAAAGAGGGGCCTACCATAATTTGCATTAATAACTTAATTAATTATCTTTCAATAATCCGACCCTTTAGGATTGTATCCTTGCTGACTCAAACTACTGGGTTGAGGGTAACGTCACCTTCAAAAGAGGGGCCTACTACAATAACTAAGATAATCTCTTAAATAAGTGCAAAAGTGCGGAAATAATCAAAGGTTACACTATACACGAGTCGGAACTAAGTGATTCATCTTGTCTATCTGTTTTTCTTTTATTTTTATTTTCAGCATTTTTAGTTAGTTTTTATTTTTCTTAGCTTAAAACATTTTTCTAAACTCTTTATTTGATTAGACGTTGAGGATAAACCGGTACTAGAAGCTCTTGTGTCCTTGGACGACCTCGGTATCTTGCCAACACTATACTACGCTCACGATGGGTGCACTTGCCCATATGTGTGTTTAGTGTTAGTAAAATATCGTGTTTTATAAATTTAAAACTTGACTAAAAAAGTGTTAAAGGGGCTTAAAATATACACCAAATATATATAACACTTCACACGCATCAGTATGATAGTAAATCACGCATGTTATAAAATTCAAACTCTAATCACGCATGAACAAATCATATAATCACGCATGAACAAAATTAGAAAATCATGTATGGGGTAATCCCTAATCATGCATGTTAAATTTTGTTCATGCGTGATTAGGATTTGAATTTTATAACATACGTGATTTAGTATCGTGCGCATCGCACGTTAAGCACTATTATATTTAAAATTGTTTCTAAAACATATACTAATTTTTTATGTCTTTTTTTTTCTAACAAATGAAAAGTTATATGATACACGGCATAAGAGAAGAAATGAAGAATGTATGTTTTACTTTATAAAATAAGGGTTAGGATATAATAGGAAGTTTATTTGGATAAGAAGGCTAGGAAATAATCTTGACCATCCATTTAGTTAATCAAGGGCTAAGATTAAATGAAAGAAATTGAAAGGAAGAAAAGAGGCCGTGGGTTTGTTTAGGGGTATTCTTGTCAATCCAAGACAATAGTTTCTCTCTCCTCCAATTCCCCCCATTTTTTAAACGTTAATAACTCTTTCATACGACATTATTTTTTTATAAAAATTGCACAAAAACGAGCGTGTTTTTATCTTTAAAACGAGTATACTATTGCTATATTTTTGAATTTTTTTTTAAAACTCAGTTGCGTAAAACGCAATGGAAAAACCCAGTTGCGTAAAACGCAATGAAAAAAAAACATAAAAAATGACATTTTTCTAAAACGCAATTCACAAAAAACACAAATAAATGTCTTATTTGTAAAACGCAATGGCCATAAAACACAAAGAAATGTCTTATTTCTAAAACGCAATAGCCTAAAAACACAAAAGAAAATGTACTTTCTAAAACGCAATGGACTGAAAACACATAAAAATGTGTTTTACCTAAAACGCAATGCACCAAAAACACAAACAAATGTCTTATTTCTAAAACGCAATGGCCAGAAAACACTTAAAATGTCTGTTTTCTAAAACGTAATGGACTGAAAACACATAAAAATGTGTTTTACCTAAAACGCAATGCACCAAAAACACAAAGAAATATCTTATTTATAAAACGCAATGGCTAGAAAACACTTAAAAATGTCTCCTTTCTAAAACGCAATGGCCTAAAAAAACAAAAGAAAGTGTTCTCTCTAAAACGCAATGGACTGAAAACACCTAAAAATGTGTTTTTACCTAAAACGCAATGACTAAAACACTTCAAAAATGTGTTTTTCTAAAACGCAATGGCCAGAAAACACATAAAAATGTCTTAGTTCTAAAACGCAATGGCATAAAAACACCAAAGAAAGTGTTCTCTCTAAAACGCATTGAACCAGGACAATAGTTTTGTCTGTGCTGTGAATTGTCTAAACCAATGTAGTTTACGAATGCAGTTTTCCAGAGGTAATTTATAGAAAATGCACTTTTCTGGTGCATTTTCCAGCAGCTCAACCCCAGCCAGGGGCTCTGCCCCTTGGACCCCGCCAGGGGCGGGGCTGCCGCCCCTGGGACCCTGCTACCAGGGGCGCTGCCCCCGGACCCCCGCCAAGAACGTAAAACGCAATGACTAAATCAAAAACCCAGATAATAAAAATGAAATTAAAGAATTTCTTACATGGATCGAAGTCGGTTTCTTCAACGATTGATGAAATTTGAATGATTGAAACACTTATCAGAGATCGAATCGAACGGATCGAGTGATTATCTTCAAAATCACCAGAAAAAACGAGATTTTGTATGAAATTAAACTGGGTTTTCTTCAAAAAAGCTGAAGAATACGTTGATCGGGTGTTTGAATCATTGATTGATGACGAAAATCGCACTATAATGTAGTGATTATTGAGATAGAAAGTGAAGAAATGGTTGAAGATGGTGGGTTTTGAAAATGGTGGGTTTTGATGTTACTGGGAAGAAGAAGGAAGAAGAAAAGGATAAGATTGACTAAAATACCCTTTCTCTTTATTTTAAATTTTGCCACATGTCCTAATCCTATTGCTTCCTACACTTCCTAGCCAAAATAAACTTCTCATTTGATTCTTACCCTATAAAATTAATAATAACAAGAGTTTCTTTATTTTATAGAAGAACAATACAACACAATACTCTAAAAACACAAATAATAAAGTAATGTAGTTTAATTCATCGTCTCTTTCAAGTTTCTCTAATCATGGAAAACACAGACTCATAAAATTATTGTGTCTCATATATAAGTAACTAGGTTAATGCCCGCGTAATACGCGGGCTTCCACCAAAACTATATTATTTACTTTCAAATGAAATGTTCTCTACAAATACATACATTGGAAGAAAAATACAAAAAACTATTCAAATGCCGGAATATTTTGGTTTTTTTTTTGAACGACAAGTCACTATTTATATATATAAATAGAACCAGCAAGGGGCTGAAAACACAAAACAACTACAAAGAAACGGAAAGGAAATAGAAAACAAAAGCACAGCCATTACAAAATTTCCGAAACACTAAACTCAGCCCACTTATCCCAGTCCAGCTTTGGTAACTTCGTTCGATGAGAAATCCAAAGGAAAACGTCTTCTTTTATGAGATCGACAGTTCTCCGGGTTGGAACAAACTGCCCCTCAAAAACTTTAAGATTCCTTGCATTCCAGGTTTGCCACATCGTAGCCAGAATAACCGTGTAGACGATTCTCTTCCATCTAGCAGACCCTATGTTGCCAGTCAAAGCTTTCACCACTTCCTTTAAACTGCACATATTAGTCAGAGGGGGTATGCACATCCAAACCGCAATTTGCCACCATATACTTCGGGCCCAAATACAATTAACAAAAACGTGATTCGCATCTTCTGTACCGTAACTCCATCTATCACAGCAATTACCTGCATATCATATAATCATCCGTACATTATTATTGTTCAATAAATGTTTTAACCTACCAACACTTTTTCATCCAGTTTTGTATTTTTTTTTATAAATAATAAATATGTTAACTTTGATTACAAAAATCAAGACTACTCCAATTTAATTTTTTTAAACAACATTTAACCCATTTCACTCGTCCCTTTTTAGCTCAAGGTAATAATAATCTGAATCGGTGAGAAACAATTTAAGACGTTGTATGCAATAAAAGTGACTTTTGATAACTTGCAACCCGTTTGACCCGTTTCCTTTTTAAGTATTTTTTAAAAATCTAAACCATTTGACCCGTTTAACATAAAACACAGATCAAATCGACCAAATTATGAAAACAGACCTGAGGAGGGGTGTGACCAAGAAGTTCATGTAATAGCATTCTTTCAGCTAAAGGATGTTCGACAGGAAGTTCATGCATGATTTGATTCAGAACCTGACAATTTTACAATCTTAATAATGACATATATGAACCAGAATATATGTAACCGTCTAATAACTTTATGTAAAGTCTATTGTTTCGTAAGATTTTGCACAAACTTTTTAAATAGGAGAGACCAACCTCCGCTTGGCGTCCTGCTTCCAATCTTACACCACTCGCATCATACATCACCTGTCATCAATTTCAACTTTAGAATCACAATATACAAATTATAAAAAGAGATAATGTATACATATAGACAAAGTAATGTAAGGATTTTAGAAGATATTATATGATGACAAAATCCCCTAAAATAACACGTCTATCCAATTCTTCTATTTGAGGAGTGAATCTCAAAGCATCGAAATTTACTCGGCACCTTAGCTTTTGAAGTTCAAGGGATTGACCGTTATTGGCAAGCCGAGCATCGGTTTTGTTCAAGTGCACAACTTTGTACTTTTTAATACACAAAAAAAAAAACATTTTTTTATAAGAAATAAAGAAAAAGTACCTGATTATGATAGTAAGAGATATCAGACAAACTAACAGGAGGCATGGTATTGCACAATTCCTAATTCAACTCTCTGGTTAAGCCTTGGCGGAAGCTCTTTAAGTATCCGGACTTCATCTCTCAAAGACGTAATGAAATGATCGACATCAAAAATGTCCTCAAGCTCAAGCTTTTGAGTTTGACTATCATGCATTCATGTCGGGGCTGCTGTCACTTTCATTCAACAAACATAATAACTCATGTTCCATACCTAAACTTTTATATAAAACTCAATGTTTTGCTTCATAAAACCTCACACATTTTCTATCAAAAATACAAAAAAAAAAAAAAGAAAAAAAAAATAGTTGCCTGAAAATAAAGAAAATTGCCGGAAAATCAAGAAAGTAGCCAGAAATATTTACTATGGATTTGATTAATTTTTAAGCCACTTAGGCTATAACCTAGTGTTTTCTATAGGTCTTTTTAATAAATAAAACCACAAAAGCCACTTAGGCTATAACCTAGTGGTCAAGAGAAATTATCTCTTGTGAGGAGACCAAGGTCCAATCCTTGGGAGATGTAAGTATTTAAAGGGAAAAAAATAGCCGTTAAAAAAAAAAGAAATAAAACCACAAAAAAGGAAAAATAAAATATTATATGTGTACATATGATCATGTAATTTTTCTTTATATATAAATCTCAGCGCATATTTTTTACACACACTAATGGACATACCCATTACCTGATACCCGACGGGTAATTACCCGATAAATACCTGGCGAGTTTTGGGCCGGTATGCGTATGAGATTTGCCATACCCGTCCCATCCCGACCCATTGCCATCTCCACCACCTCTGACCACATTTAGAAAACTTTATCGCAGCCCGATCAAAACCAAATCCGCCATCATCATCGCAGTTGTTTGGAGAATGCACTATCTCTGTCGTCTCCCTTGCTCTAGCATATATATCTATCTTATTCTGCAAATTAGCACTACATTGGTGACTCGGGATGACAAAATATTGGTGTTATGTGAGCTTGAAATGCCCAAAATACCTCTAACGTGCTGTAACTAAAACGTTGTATTAATATATAGTATAATGTTATATTATTATTTAAAAAAATAATTCCACTTAAAAATAACTTAAGTGATGGTCTAACAACGAAGACATGCGCCCAATAGAAGGACTTCAAATCACGTATCTTTGACCATGAAGATCTGAATATATTTGTGGACTAATTATGTTGGATTACATGATTGTTAAGCATATCTATTTAATAAATAAAACCCACATAATGAGCAACAGGGTCCATTTTGCTTCCAAACGAAGCATACGTTGGTTTCGTTTTATTAATGTAATAAAACTGAAATCACCTTATTACTTCATGTAACGCTAAATTTCAACACGTAGAAAAGTACATACAAACTTCAGCAATTAGCATACCTTGGATCAGCCGTTGCTTCCCTATAATCAATATACACATACCCCATTAAGCTTAGTTTATCATGAAGCATAACATGATCAAGAAATGACATACTTTCGCCCTGAACGCTCATTTCGAGTGATGTGTATGAATGGAGCCACTCCTTCCGGTAACTGAACCTTAGAACACAATGTTCATTGTGTTAGTTGAAAAGAACATAATACATATAGCAATATCAAAAATCATAGTGGATTGAGGTGAAACTTATCACAAAATTGTGTACAATTCTAACACCTATAAATGTGAATCATAATAACATCAAAGGCACTAAGTGATGCACGCAAATCTCTTCAAACAATCAAGAAAAAGGAACACTACAAATGTCCTAGATGTACATCAGATTCAAAAATGGTTAGATGAGGTCAACAACTCAGTTTACTTCTATTTAAAAAACACACCACATAACATAAATATTAGTATTCGCATTTCAATAGTATATAGTAATACATTAAAAAATGCAATTCCAGTTGCAAACCAGGTTAACTTACTTCAGCGTTAAGGTCAAAAGTCAAAAAATTGCATGGAAATTGGAATTAGTGTAATGTATTATTGTTCTCATTCCAACATGTTTTCATGGTATTTCATATACATATCTTCAAAACCTAATGCATATGATTAGTTCCATAAATCAAACCTTTTACAATAATCATGATTGTTTCATTGGAGCATTTAATCAAACAACTTATATGCATAAAATTTAAGAACCATTATCAAATGTGAATCTTTTTCAATAAACCTAATCTTTCCAATTCATTCACATCATATCATGAAAATATCAATAATGATCCATACATGTATCTATTAAAAATAATGCCACAACTTTTTTTTTCATTACATTTGTTAAAACTAACTGGGTTTCTTAATCCCGAGTAAATACTTTCTTGAATCCCCTGGAACATCAGGTATAACTAATTATTCACGTATTTAGGAAAATACTCTACTCAACTATGTAATATCGTAAAAATTCTTTTTAACCGGTTAATGAAGAGGGTATACCTGCAAACTTCAAGCAAAACCCTAAATCACATCCAGATCCAGCCGTCACCCAAGCACACCTTCATTCTTCTTCTGCGTTCAAATAAAAAAACACCACCAACAATAAAAAAAACCCTACCTTGATTAAAAAACTGCTGAAACATCGGATAAAAGAAAACGAAATCCTATGTAAAAGATGGGGATATCGGAATCACGAATCAATACCGTCGAGGAAGACTATTATCTAATGAAGATTGATTATACCTCTTCACTAAATCGCCGATTTGATCTCGAAGATTTGATTTCCTAGAAAAAAAACCTCAAATCAATTCTATAATCGATCATGAAATAGTCAAATTAGAGAGTACCGTAGAGTTAGATCTTCAAATACGTTGATTCTTGATCAAAATTATTTGATGTTCGGTCGCCGTGTTCGCCAGAGAAGAGAAGAGAGAGACTTTGATTAGGGTTCTGAGAGAATGAGATAAAGAGTAGCGTATGTTAGAAGCCAGATTCAATCCTCCCCTAGGAGCTATGCCAAGTGTATGATGACATGGCTGCTTATTTGGCATCAACCATTGGGTGACATGTGTCCCCCAATGGTTTCATTTATTATAGATATAGATTGATGTGTTCAAAGTTAATGGAAAAGTTATTCTCTAGAAAAATATGACTACTGGTCATACAGGTGATATTTGATAGAATGCATTTTGGATAGATAGGAAAAACATATTCTTTTTATCCAAACATGACATCTTTAAAAAAAACTTGTTAGGGCAACGATTCTTGACTTTAAACTCATTCTCTATCGGGGAAACGACTCTTGATTTTAAGCGGTTAACCTAAACATGACATTTTTAATAAATGGATTGACACAAGCCGAAACATAAGCGCATTAAATTAACAACTTTAAAAAACCTTGTTGAAATTTACTGAATTTTCATTCTTATAGCTCATATTGAACTTTTTAGCAACTTTTTATTTTCAACAACTTTATTCCTTACTCTCTACTACCCAATTTCACTTTTTTGTTCTCCATTTTTTCATGTATTAATCTATCTCAAGCTAAATATCATTGTTGTAAAAAGCGCGACTAGGCGGTGACTAGTCGACGATTAATCGCTAGTTGGCTAGTAATTAAGTAATTTTTCGTTAATCAGTCTATTAATTGTTAGTCGGACCTAGTTGGTAGGCCAAAAATAAGCAACTCCGGTCAGATTCCTGCAAAAAACATGTATATTCCGTCAAAAACCTCTAAATTCCGGCCAATATCCAACCAAACCATATGAATTTGTAACACCCCAAAAATAATTAACAAGTTAAAAACACCATATCTTAAAATATAAATGAAAGGTGTTAGTTAAATTTACATTAGTTGAACAAAACAAACTTGAGGGCCTGATTTTGTAAGAATGGCCAAACTTGAATTTAATAAAAATAAAACAAATTAAAAACCCACACACATCAGTGTGTGTGCGTGTGGGAGGCGACCAGGAGAGGGAAGAACACCCCAAACCCTTGTTTCATCAAATTGATCAAATTGAAGGGTGAATTGGGCTTGTAATTACTGCATGAATCAAGAATCTTAATCACCAACACTCGTCTAACACTAGGTAAGTTACAATTTCAGTTTTGGTGATGTTTGATTCTTGGGTGAAATTCGACTAATAGAAGTTCTTATATAATTGGGTGATGTTATGATTCCAGAATGTGTGCATAAAGTGTAGGATTATAAATCCTAACTGAAATCATGTGAATTGATTGATAAATCTTGTGTTAGGGTTGTCTTGTGTCATATATTGAAGTGGGTTTTCATCTAGAATGAAAAGCCCCAAGATTTTGTATGAACTATGAGAAATATTAACCTATGTTTATTGAACTAGCATGATAATATGGAGGTAATGAGTAATCAAGTTTGAATAAGATGAAATTCTTGGATTTACCAAGGTTTAAATGAACAAAAATGGCTAATTAAAAAGGTGCAAGGTGCTTGACAAAACGCCTAAGAGATGATTGATAGACATTAATTGTGGTGTTTGGCTAAATAAGCAAGCTTTAGTTATGAGCCGAAGGGTTCTAATGATAATTGGCTTGTGCATTTTAGGCAACACGGTTGAGGCGTCGGGAAGTCAAGCCGGTGCGGACACTCGTTTGAAGGAAAGGCTTTAAGGTACGTGGCTAACGCTTCGTTACTATTGTAAATTAGTCTAGGGATGAGCAAGTGGTATCAAATACCGATCCCATCCTGATCCCGATCCCGATAATACCATACCGAAGCGGTTTCGGTACCGGTTTCGGTATCCACTTTTAGGTTTTTTCGGTATCGGTACGGAATGGTATCGGTATAATACCGAATTTTACCCTCAAAATACCGACACCGTACCGATACCGTACCGAACCGACGTATTTCGGTATCGGTACCTAGTTTTCACAAAATTCGGGATCGGGATTTGTCGGTATCAGGACGGTATGGTATCGGGATCGGGATTTGCCCATCCCTAAATTAGTCTTTCATTATTGGTGTCAATTGGTAATTTAGATTATGAGATTTAAGAGGTTTGGTTTGCTTGAATGATGGACTTCATGACGGCAAATCAAACGAATTATTAAGGGTAGGTACAAACCGGGTAACGGGAGTACCTTATCCGTGGACTATAAGCCCGGGAAACGGGTAGTAACATATTAAACACGCAAACCAGTAATGGGAGCGTGAGTGTTGAATGTAAAGGACCCGGAGATGGGTCACCTTGATACAAAGTAATATGCCGTTCGTATGGTTTCGGAAATAATGAATTAGAGGGTAAAGTTGGTTAAAAAGTGGAATTAAATATCCACGAGTTTGATTATGCATCCAATGATGCATATCCGTTACAATTCTCGTTAGGAGAATGTTAATAAATTGAAAACATGAAATTATGAGTCTCACTAGAAATCTGGGGTGTTTCGTATTGTGTTTTGACGTTTTAAAGGTGCGAAACTGGAATAAACGGGTCAAAACAGCAAGACATGAAGAACATGTAGCAGCTACCGTAAGTTATGGTAGCTACCGTAACTTACGGTAGCGACTGAAGTTGTTACGCTGGTTATACACTGCCTTACGGCAGCCCCAAAATGCCCAGTGGCTACCGTAGCTTATGGTGGCCACCGTAAGCTACGGTAGAGCCCAACCATTTTTGATAAGTTTGGCATATTTTAGTTAATTAAATCCTTTTTCGAGCGTGGTTTCGATTATGCTAATTCTTAAAGATCCTAATACTAATATTTGTTAAAAATTTCAGTTTATAGGTAATGCAAGCACTTAGATGATGATCAAGTCAATGCTTCTGAACCGAACACATTCAAGATCTCATTCCGCAACTTTTGTCCTATTTAGTTATTAGTAAAACTTATGTAATAGAAGGAATACTTATGTATCCTAATGTTGTTTTAAATGTCCGTTAAACTCGTAAGTACTAAGCTAAAGGTAATGTAAATGTTTTGGCTTAACGTTTATCAAGCTTAGTTCTATTTGTTTGGTAAAAGCTTATATTATAATAATGAGTGTTACAAGTTGGTATTCAGAGCTAAGGTTAAAGACAAATGTGTTCGGTTCAAGGCTTGATCAACATCTGGTAAGAATTTATTTGAAGTAAATTTTAAATTAAAAGATTAGAAGGAATGGTGATTTATTGTGTATGGGAGGAGTATAGTAATATACTCAAACCCGGGAAGTACACTTAGCATAAACGGTTAAGGCAAAGTTGTATACTTGGCCGAATAGTGAGTATAAATTCTCATGTAAAGGAATGAGAGTGATTGAACGAATTATTTATCAAATTATTTTAACATTTCAGTAAGAAGATGTCGGGAGGTGCTAGTGACAATGTCCTATCCCTCACTACCGACGAGTTGAAAGAAAAGATTGCCGAGGAAGTCGGAAGGGCAATTGAAGCTAGCCTACCAAGATTTATGGAAAGGATACAAAACACATTACTCTCGACTATGGAGGAAAAGATGGGTGAATTAAGAGAAGACCTTACCAATGATAGAGGTAAGGCCAAAGAAAAGAAAGGTTGTTCTTATAACAAGTTCATGGCATGTAAACCCCCGATCTTCAATGGAGAGGTGGATCCAATTGCTTGTCAAAGGTGGATAAGCGATATCGAGGGTGTTTTTGAACGAACGCATTGTGATATAAGCGACTTCGTGGCTTATGGAATTGGCCAGCTTAGAGGCCAAGCTAAGGATTGGTGGGACAACCTTAGAAATGAAAGGGGTGTTGAAGCAACAAGGGCGATGACTTGGGAAGATTTTAAAACGTCATTTCTCAAACATCATAGCCCCAAGGCGGTAATCAATAAGATAAAAGAAGAATTCATGCAAATGAGGCAAAAAGGTGAAACCGTCGATAAAATCACGGGGACGTTTATGGATAAACTCAAGTTTTGTGATGAGTTGGTCAAGACCGAAGAACAGAAAATTTACTACTATCACAATATGCTTAGAGCCGAATATAGGGAGTTTATGACTCCCTCACATTACGAAAGCCTCACCGACATAATCAATGCGGCGCGTGAGCGCGAGATTGAATTGAAAAGGCAAGTTGAAAGAGGCGAGAGAAGAACCTTGGATGAAAACCCAAGTCCCACAAAGAAGTCGAAGGTGGCTGAATCTTCAAAGAAGGGAGATGCGAAAGGAGGTTCCCCGAGTTGTAAGATATGTGGACGCGCTCATAAAGGCGAATGTTATTTTAAGAACAAACCTTGTGTTGCATGTGGCAAAACGGGGCATGGGGTTTCAAATTTCCTAGACAAAATGACGGTGTGCTATAAGTGTTATCAGCCGGGTCATAAGAAGTCGGAATGTCCGGAACTAACGGGAAAGAAAGAGGGTGCTGAATCCAAGAATGAAACCTCAAAGTCTAAGGCAAGATCGTTCCAAATCACTGCTGTTGAAGCAAAAATGGAACCAGACGTGGTTACAGGTATATTTATCGTAAATTCTGTCCTTGCACGTGTTTTATTTGATACGGGTGAGAATAAGTATTTTGTTTCACATAGATTCATTCAAAACCCTTTGTTCACATTAACAAAATTACCTATGCCAATGGAAGTAGAAGTAGGTAATAACAAAAGTTTTATTGTTTGTGATGTATGTCGGGAATGCAAATTGAATTTCGATGGCGAGGAATACTCCATTGATTTAATACCCATGTCCATGGCTGAATTTCAAGTGGTAGTTGGAATGGACTGGCTGTCTCGCTACCACGCTATGGTGATATGCTTACGTAAGGAGATACACTTAACGTCTCCGAGCGAAAAGCGTGTCATCATCTATGGGGAGAAGGTTTGTAATCCCATGATATGCTCAATGATGGAAGCCCACAAGTTTATACTACACGGATGTAAGGCCTATTTGACTTATGTACGTGATGTGGAAAAAGAAACGCTACGGATTGAAGACGTACCAGTGGTACGTGAATTCGAAGAGGTCTTTCCCGAGGACTTACCAGGAATGCCGCCAGAGCGTGAAGTAGAGTTCGGGATCAAACTAATTCCGGGTGCTAAACCGATTACTAGAGCATCGTATAGACTGGCACCGTCGGAATTGCAAGAATTAATGTCCCAGCTACAAGATTTGCTAGATAAGTGATTTATCCGGCCTAGTGTATCACCTTGGGGAGTGCCAGTGCTATTTGTAAAGAAGAAGGACGGGAGCATGCGGATGTGTATTGATTACCGGGAGTAAAATAAACTCACGGTAAAGAATCGATACCCGCTCCCGAGGATCGACGACCTGTTCGATCAATTACAAGGCGCTAGCTGGTTTTCAAAAATTGATTTGAGATCGGGTTACCACCAATTGAGGGTAAAGGAGAACGGTGTACCAAAGACGGCGTTCCGTACGCGATATGGACATTACGAATTCCTCGTGATGTCCTTCGGATTAACAAATGCACCCGCAGCTTTCATGGATCTCATGAACCGGGTTTGCAAGCCGATGCTTGATAGGTCGGTGATTGTTTTTATCGACGACATCCTTGTTTATTCAAGAAACGAGAAGGATCATGCTAACCATTTACGAGAAGTGTTAAAGATACTAAGGCGGGAAAGATTATATGCTAAATTCTTGAAATGCGCCTTCTGGTTACGAGATACTAAGGCGGGAAAGATTATATGCTAAATTCTCGAAATGCACCTTCTGGTTACGAGAAGTGAAATTCCTAGGGCACGTCATAAGTGCCAAAGGAATATTGGTGGATCCATCGAAGGTGGAAGCAGTATCAAAATGGAACCCTCCAAGGAATCCATTCGAAATTAGAATTTTCTTGGGGTTGGCAGGTTACTATCGGAGATTCATTTAGGATTTCTCCAAGATTGCATCGCCTTTAACCAAGTTAACCCGCAAGAACGAGAAGTTCGTATGGGAAGAAGATCAAGAAAAGGCATTTCGGGCATTAAAGGAAAAGTTAACCTGTGCACCGGTGTTGACTTTACCTGAAGGTACAGATGATATGGTAGTATATTCAAATGCATCACACCTAGGCCTTGGGTGTGTGCTGATGCAAAGAGGAAGGGTAATTGCGTACGCCTCAAGACAACTTAAGCCGCACGAAACAAAATACCCGACTCATGATCTTGAGCTGGCAGCCGTAGTCTTTGCCTTAAAGATCTGGAGACATTACTTGTATGGTGTGAAATGTACTATTTTCACTGACCATAAAATTTTAAGGTACTTCTTCGATCAGAAAGAGTTAAATATGAGGCAGAGGCGTTGGTTAGAAGTAGTGAAGGACTATGACTGCGAAATCCACTATCACCCCGGAAACGCTAATGTGGTGGTGGACGCCCTTAGCCGAAAAGATGAATACGCTCCAATTCGAGTACGGTCTATGCAGTTGGTAGTAACTTCAGGCTTGCTTGAACGAATTCGAGAAGCCCAGATCGAAGCGGTAAGAGAAGAGAATTGGAGGAAAGAGCGTATAAAAGGGTTGATAAAAGATCTGATGGAAGGAAGTAATGGGATGAAATACCGGTATGGTAGGATTTGGGTCCCAACACACATGTGGTGTTAAGGATCTTCTGCTTGACGAGGCTCACAAGTCTCGCTATTCGATTCATCCTGGAGCAACCAAGATGTATCGAGATTTGAAGCAAAACTATTGGTGCCGGGGATGAAAAGAGATGTGGTTAAATATGTGGAGAAATGCATGACTTGTTTACAAGTCAAAGCGGAACATCAAAAGCCATATGGTAAACTTCAACCTTTGGATATTCCGGTTTGGAAATGGGAACATATTACTATGGACCTGTTGACTAAACTGCCAAAGACGGCACGGGGATTTGATGCCATTTGGGTAATTGTAGATAGACTAACCAAAAGTGCCCATTTTATCCCTATCCAAGAAACCTACACCTCTGAGAAGATGTCGGAAGTGTACGTGAACGAGATCGTATCACGTCATGGGGTGCCGGTAACTATCGTATCCGATAGGGATACACGGTTTACCTCAAATTTCTGGCGCGACTTTCAAAATCAAATGGGTACCAAGTTGTTGATTAGTACCGCATACCACCCGCAGACCGACGGGCAAAGCGAGAGAACGATACAAACATTAGAAGATATGCTTCGGGCTTGTATAATAGATTTTGGCGGCAGCTGGGATGTGTATCTATCGTTAGTCGAATTTTCATATAACAATAGCTACCATTCAAGTATTGGTAGGGCCCCGTATGAAATGCTTTACGGAAGAAAATGTCGGACACCGATATGCTGGGAAGAAGTAGGCCCTCGGGAGCTTGCTCATAAAGATGTAATCCGGGTTACGAACGAGAAAATTGACATGATCCGAGCCCAGCTGAAGGCAGCTTAAGATCGACAAAAATCATATGCGGATAAGAGACGAAGGCCAATCGAATTCCAAATTGGCGATAGGGTGATGCTTAAGGTATCTCCGTGGAAAGGAATTATCAGGTTCAGAAAACGAGGAAAGTTGAGTCCACGATTTATAGGACCTTTTAAAATTTTGGAGCGAGTGGGTAAGGTGGCTTACCGACTAGAATTACCGGAGGAACTAAGTGGGATACACAACACATTCCATGTCTCGCATCTGCGGAAGTGTGTAGCGGATGATACGGCCTATGTTCCCCTCGATGATATAGAGGTTGATAATAAACTCAACTACATAGCGAGGCCTATCGCAATCCTGGACCATAAGGTTAAGGGTTTAAGGAATAAAGAAATTGACCAAGTGAAGGTCAAATGGGAACACCGGAAGGGATCAGACACCACTTGGGAGTCTGAAGAGGAAATGAGACGACTCTACCCTTCACTTTTTGGTACGTGTATGCATTGTAAATTTTTATACGTAAAGTGGTTTCGGGGACGAAACCCTCTTTAAGGGGGGGGGGGGTGGACTTGTAACACCCCAAAAATAATTAACAAGTTAAAAACACCATATCTTAAAATATAAATGAAAGGTGTTAGTTAAATTTACATTAGTTGAACAAAACAAACTTGAGGGGCTGATTTTGTAAGAATGGCCAAACTTGAATTTAATAAAAATAAAACAAATTAAAAACCCACACACATCAGTGTGTGTGCGTGTGGGAGGCGACCAGGAGAGGGAAAAACACCCCAAACCCTTGTTTCATCAAATTGAAGGGTGAATTGGGCTTGTAATTACTACATGAATCAAGAATCTTAATCACCAACACTCGTCTAACACTAGGTAAGTTACAATTTCAGTTTTGGTGATGTTTGATTCTTGGGTGAAATTTGACTAATAGAAGTTCTTATATAATTGGGTGATGTTATGATTCCAGAATGTGTGCATAAAGTGTAGGATTATAAATCCTAACTGAAATCATGTGAATTGATTGATAAATCTTGTGTTAGGGTTGTCTTGTGTCATATATTGAAGTGGGTTTTCATCTAGAATGAAAAGCCCCAAGATATTGTATGAACTATGCGAAATATTAACCTAGGTTTATTGAACTAGCATGATAATATGGAGGTAATGAGTAATCAAGTTTGAATAAGATGAAATTCTTGGATTTACCAAGGTTTAAATGAACAAAAATGGCTAATTAAAAAGGTATGCACATAAGGTGCTTGACAAAACGCCTAAGAGATGATTGATAGACATTAATTGTGGTGTTTGGCTAAATAAGCAAGCTTTAGTTATGAGCCGAAGGGTTCTAATGATAATTGGCTTGTGCATTTTAGGCAACACGGTTGAGGCGTCGGGAAGTTAAGCCGGTGCGGACACTCGTTTGAAGGGAAAGCTTTAAGGTACGTGGCTAACGCTTCGTTACTATTGTAAATTAGTCTTTCATTATTGGTGTCAATTGGTAATTTAGATTATGATATTTAAGAGGTTTGGTTTGCTTGAATGATGGACTTCATGACGGCAAATCAAACGAATTATTAAGGGTAGGTACAAACCGGGTAACGGGAGTACCTTATCCGTGGACTATAAGCCCGGGCAACGGGTAGTAGCATATTAAACACGCAAACCAGTAATGGGAGCGTGAGTGTTGAACGTAAAGGACCCAGAGACGGGTCACCTTGATACAAAGTAATATCCCGTTCGTATGGTTTCGGGAATAATGAATTAGAGGGTAAAGTTGGTTAAAAAGTGGAATTAAATATCCACAAGTTTGATTATGCATCCAATGATGCATATTCGTTACAATTCTCGTTAGGAGAATGTTAATAAATTGAAAACAGGAAATTATGAGTCTCACTAGAAATTTGGGGTGTGTCGTATTGTGTTTTGACGTTTTAAAGGTGCGAAACTGGAATAAACGGGTCAAAAGAGCAAGACATGAAGAACATGCAGCAGCTACCGTAAGTTACGGTAGCCCTAACTTACGGTAGCGACTGAAGTTGTTACGCTGGTTATGCACTGCCTTACGGCAGCCCCAAAATGCCCAGTGGCTACCGTAGCTTACGGTGGCCACCGTAAGCTACGGTAGAGCCCCGCCATTTTTGATAAGTTTGGCATATTTTAGTTAATTAAATCCGTTTTCGAGCGTGGTTTCGATTATGCTAATTCTTAAAGATCCTAATACTAATATTTGTTAAAAATTTCAGTTTATAGGTAATGCAAGCACTTAGATGATGATCAAGTCAATGCTTCCGAACAGAACACATTCAAGATCTCATTCCGCAACTTTTGTCCTATTTAGTTATTAGTAAAACTTATGTAATAGAAGGAATACTTATGTATCCTAATGTTGTTTTAAATGTTCGTTAAACTCGTAAGTACTAAGCTAAAGGTAATGTAAATGTTTTGGCTTAACGTTTATCAAGCTTAGTTCTATTTGTTTGGTAAAAGCTTATATTATAGTAATGAGTGTTACAGTATTCCAATAATTAATCTTGTATACTAAAAAAATAAGTTGAGTAAGAGTTAAAAACTAGCTACTTGAAATATTTACCTATAAAATGTGTATATATATACATAAAACTGGAAATTACATATAAAAAACTTGATCCGATTAACCCCGAGTAATCGCTAGTCCCCATCTCACCAGCCGACTAGCGACTAGCGAGTTGGAGGCTAAATATATAAACTCAAGTTTGTTGTTGAAATTACACTCATATTAAAACTAGACAATACTAGTATTTATACCCGCCGTGCGTTGCGGCGGCGTACCCGACTCATTCCGAACTAAATTTACGTTGAAACATAGGGTAACTGGAACTTATACCATCGAATAAAAACAGATTCTATTTTACCTCAACAATTTCTATGTTAAAACGTATACTAACTCGAAACGTAGATAGGTGGTTGCATCAAAATTTACATCAACCGTTGAACCGAATAAAAGATAAAGAAAACGTACTAGTCACTCATTGTAGCTGGTTTAAACACAAACTAACTTGAGTTAAATACCATTGAATCGAAACATATTATTCCAAGTCAAAATGTCTTCCATCTTTGTAAAATTATGGCAGGAAGTTACAATGCTAAAGGTTGATTGATTTTGGTGCTATTTATGTGTATGTGTCATAAACAATGTGTAGAAAACTAGGTTCAAAATAAAATATAACACAACTTTGTAAACCACTTACTTACATATGTTATCCAATGACTAACAATACTGTGACAACCCTCACCAAACCAGGTATCCGTACGACTTAATTAATGATTAACTACTGCTTAATTACTGTGCTTGCTTGAACTAGCTGATGAACTGCTACTTGATATCTGATACATGTACTTACTTGCATCATACTTTACTTATCGTCACTACATTATTTACATGCTGAACCTTAGTGACAAACATGATGCACAAAAAGCACAGTAGCACAATAGCGGATAACCTATTGAACATGCTGATAAAGCCAGCATCAGGCATACACTGCCTCCAAGGCCTATGAGAGCCTGAGATATTTTGCTACACTAGTGGTGAGTGTAGGGATACAAGGGTTGTGGAACTGCGTCTCTAGGAATAAGTTACTATGACTGGATGTGCCTAAAACATACACTAAGTACAAAACTCAGCACTTTACAAAATAATTCAGCTTCTAGCTAACTAGTAAAGTGCCAAAACATGAGAAAAATATTACTAGACACTTTCCAAAGTGTCGGAAATAAGTTGTGTCACTAAAAAGGGTATTAACGACACTTTAAAGCTTTATTAAGCGCTTTAACGGATTACTATCCAACCGAACAACCGGACTATACCCGGAACATAAAAATATTGCCATAAATATTATTGATCTTTTTCTGAGCCAGTTAGGGTCCCTGAACACCCTAACACCCGCTTTAAAACACAACACACCACTAACCGAGTTAATCACTCAACTTAACTAGATTAACCTAACTAAACATCAACTAATCTAGTTGAGATCGAACCAAGACCCCCCCCCCCCCTTGGGCCGATCGGTCACCATGGGACTAAGCTTGTACCATTTTTTATTATAATATTGCCTCTTGTCCCATATCTAAATAACATATAATCCATTGGATTAAAACTTCTAAATTGTCTATAAGTATGATGGATGGCACTAGAGATCATTCACTCCACACAACACACAAAAATTACTCTCTCTCCCTCTTGCTCTACTCACGGCCGAACACCCCTTGGGGCACCCCATCCATTTTCGATTTTGATCTTCAAGTTCCAAGCATATACAAGTGTTACGGGTCACATACGAGGAGCCTTGGAGCAAACGGAAGACGAAGGACCTCTCTACCTAGCTTTTATCCACCTCTTTTGCGCATAGATTCTTCCCTAGCCTCGAGCTAGAGGTATAATGCTTAAAACACTCTCTTGAACAAATCTAAAGTGGTTAAAAGGATTTTTATCGGTTAAAACTCGGAATCTTGCAATTTGAAGCATTAAAGTCTACTAAAAACATGGAAAATGGTGGTTAATAGCTTGTATGTTGTGTAAATGATGTAGTATTCGAAATGTATGATTATTGAGACCCGATCTATGATTGTGGTGGCTCGGATCACCATTTAACCCGATGTAGTCATGTTCTTGGATCATGACATAAGGTTATGTTAGAAGATACAAGGGTTAAAAGGTGAAACTCTACCACACATGAAACATGAACTTGTGTAAAAGTATTTTTACTTGCAAAATAGTGTTTAAAACTAGCAGATCTACGTATCTGCAAGTGGTATTTTCAAAGGACCAAGCGTTAAAGAAATCATGTTTTCTAAAAGACGGATCTCACAATAACAAGAATGATATTTAGAACACACAAGTGTGTAAACACTTGTGTAACACAAGTTTCAACAAAATAACTATCTTTGTAAAAATGGACAAGAAGTTGTAAAGACGGAACTTCTCTAAAAACAAGACTTTTACGAAACCGGATTTATTTATATAAAGATCCACTAAATATAATGGGATTTACACTATAGTTTCGGAAAAACTACAAGTTCATGCGATTATGCGATTTACATACTTGTCGACTAGTTTGATGTGTCGGAAATTGTTTGATTGAATAAGGAAGTTGTTGAAATTGATTTTGTAAAAGAAAATGATACGCTTGAAAGCGTGGCCACCTCCAGTTACAGAGGAAACTCTGGCGAAATTTTTCTAAAAACCTAACACTTAGAATTATTTACACAACAAGTGTTAGAATTATTTTTGACATGTTTTCGAAATATAAATTTCGCCATGACTTTATTTACTAAATAATCGGAGGTGGGATTCTCACAAAATTAAACGTGATAAATATATATTCAGTAAATATATTTTTCACCACACTGTTTATGATTATTTTGTGAAAATACATAAATATTATTTTTAGAGTAAAAATAATATTTTCGAACGGTAACAGATCCAAAATAATACGAACGCTTTCACCATAAATAAGTTACACCGGTGATTATATTACCACTCGATTGTTAAACGTAACTTACGCACTTACGGAAATATTTATGAGCGCGTATTTTAACAACGTATTATTGGAGAAAAATTATGTGAAATGAAAATATGATATTTTTGAGAAAAATACTTATATTTTGGAATTGGAAATATATATATATTAAGTGAGACTTAATGATATAATTTGAACGCACATGTATTGAATCCCCCATCCTTGGGAAGGAGATTAACTACCAAGTATATACATAACGTAAAAACGAAATAGTTGACTAACTATTTCCCAAAGACTTAAACTATAAAGCTAAGGCACGGCCGTCCGTCTAATAGAATTAGCACTTGTAGGTCGTCGCACAGCTGTCTGATTTGGAGTACTTGGTAGAGACGCACCGACTGTGAGTTCATGTCCCCCTTTTCTCTAACTGTTTTCAGTTTTCTTAACTACGGGGGTGAAATACATGTTACTTTGATTACAAGTACTATATACATGGTATGGTTAGCATAAGGAGGTTTACTACTTAGATCATGTGAGTGGGTAGGAGCAATATGAGGCCATTAGTCCTCATAACGGGACCGAGGGACAGGAGCGGTAGATCTATCTGGGTGTAGCGAGCCCAGCCCCAGGCCAAACTAGAAACGGACCTTGGGGTGACTTTGTCCACATACTAATGCCGTGGCGAAATCTGCTAGGTTTGAGTCTCCCTATTTGCACTTCACATATATCAGTGGCCTTGCAAACCATTGGTGATCTCAATTCCCTTATTTGCTACATACCAAGACTATTTTTATACTCACAATGGTTTACTTACTCACTTACACATGAACTCGCTCAACATTATTGTTGATTTTTCAACTTACATGTATTTCAGGAAATTAAAAGGGATCTGGCACGGTATGGCATGTTTTCCGCTGCACTAGTTTCCGAGGTCATCCGGGGTTTAGGGGATGTGTCTCTTTCCTGGACAAGACACAATCCTTGAACCATGTTTATGTTATGTTTTAAGTTCGTAATGTCTGTTGAACAAGGTTATGGTTGTTAGGGTATGTTCCCGTTAAAACAATGGTACTGTATTTGGTTTTCAAAACTTAATGGATGATCTTGCATGATTTTATTTCATATAGCTTTGTTATGGTTAAGCTATGGTATTAAGAAGTCACACCAAAATTAACCACGCTTCCGCAAAGCCAGGGTGTGACAACTTGGTATCAGAGCTCTGATCATAGCGAACTAGGATTCTTTCTCGAGTCTAGACTATGATCACTAGGGCTCTCACGAAAACATTTTTCTGCATACCACTTAAGTCCAGATCCAAAACTTTTTACAAACAAATGTTGAGCACATTTTATTATTTATAGGCTCAGCCTGGAGGGCTGAGGCTCAGTCTGGAGGATCGAGGCTCGGTCTAGGTGACCGAGGTAGTTGAGCATGTTGATTTGTTATAGGCTCAGCCTGGAGGGCTGAGGCTCGGTCTGGAGGATCGAGGCTTGGTCTAGGTGACCGAGGTAGATGGCTAGTGAGACTAGGAAGAGTGGGCTCAGTTTGGAGACTGAGGCTCGGTGTTGGAGACCGAGGCTCGATCTGAGAGGTCGAGGTAGTTGATAGAGCAGTCTAGGAGACTGGGAGGCTAGTGGGACTAGGAGAATTATGTGATATCTTGCTTGGTGACTTATGTGATTATCTGATTGTATGACTGATTATTTGAGCATATTTGTGTTTATGTTACAGACTCATGGATTCCGCCGGTACTGGCGATTCGGACACCACTGGACCCATACCTATCGTATCTGATGACCTCACATCCTCCGAGCACGAGGTGTACACATCTGACTATACTAGTACGGACGAGGACGATTTCCAGCCTTTCGCACTACCCGATGGTGCTGATGAGCCTGCAGATGACCCTCCCGCTGAGTACCTACCTCTAGTAGAGATTCCGGCCCCTATACCCTTAGCCGTTTATCCAGCATATGATTTTCTCCTTGACGCCGAGGCTGACGGCGATATTGACCTATTTGAGGATGAGCCTTTTGAGGATGAGATCCAGGGCGAGGCCCTTCTTCCTGCGGACGATCTTCTGATGATCGCTGACGTTCCCGCTGAGGATTCGCCAGCACATTCTCCTGTCCCAGACTCCTTCGAGTCTGTGGCATCCGCACCTTCTCACACATTGAGCGCACAGCACTTTGCGCATGATTCTGATCCTGACCAGGCATCCTCTGTTGCACCTATACCCAGTTTCGCGTTTGACCATGATGACATAGAGGATTCTGATCCTATCTTTCCCCCGGGATACGACCCGGATCGTGATATCGAGTTTATACCTATGGATCAGCCCATGGCGGATCCAGCTGACCCAGTAGACCCTATCGACCCCGAGTTTGACTTCGAGATGGCTTTTGATGATCCCGAGCCTGTCGTTGCTCCTGAGCAGGCAGCCGCTCTAGACCCCATACTTGAGCATGACCCCGTACATGCTGGCATCCCTATTGAGCCTGTTATAGCAGACCCACCTGTTGATGATCTCCCCGTGGATGTTCCCTTGTTAGAGGGCGATCATGTTGTTGTTGATCCTGTTGTTCCTCTACCTGTTGTTGATATACCTGTTGACCATCCTGTTGAGCACATTGCACCTGTTCACCCTTTTGTTGCTCCCCCACCTGATCCCATCCCACTAGAGCCCGGGCATGCACTGTTCGCGGCACACATGGATCCACCAGATGAGCATGCACAGCACGGTTGGATACCTGCTGATGAGGATGTTCCACCTTTTCCCCCTCAGATCCCTGATACACGACATGTTGATTTTTCTTTTCAGGTTCCTCAGTTTGTACCTCCAGCGAGGCCTGGAGAGGGTTCTTCAGCCCATCCTTCTGGGCATGTACCGATGTCTATCCCCTTCATGCCCCAGATGTCATCTGTTCCACCCTCTGTTGCTCCATTTCATGTGGCACCTTTTGACCCCACCAGTGAGCCGTTCCTTTGGGCAACAGACTCTGCTATGCCACCTACTGACCCCTACCATTCTTTCCACAGGGGGTATACTATCGAGGACGTTTTGATGTCTTTTGTCGCCCAGCATGAGTCACACACACAGCGTATACAGGAGCTTGAGAGAGCTCAGCCGCCGCCGTGTCCGTGCCATGGTCAGACACACTCTCCTCTGCAGCCATTTCGACCCTTACCTCCAGATTATGCTGCCCGTCTCTTTACACTAGAGCAGCAGGTTGCTTCTATCATTCCTACCCAGCGAGCCATGGAGGAGGACTGGCTCCAGTTACGTCGTTTGTTTTACACCCACTTTCCCCCTCCTCCACCACCATCTGTATAGAGCTCATCAGTGCTGTTTGGGTAGACGAGGGTGAGAAGACGGCGATTGTTGGACTGCACAGCATTTTTGGAGACTACATTTGATTCTGACTTTTGTTGACTTGTATTTGACGTATTTGACATTGACATGATGTAGTTTTTGGACAAGGGGTAATGTAGCCCCTAGTTGATTGATGATTGTATGACACAGGGATGTACTGATACACTTACTATGTGGTCTCGATATATGGCAATCGCAGTATTCTCACCATATTTGATTCGCTTGATTGCTTATTTGTATTTTTATGACATGGGATGTTGTGTGATTGGTATTTGTGATGTATTGATAACATGAGATGTTATGTGTTTTTACTATTACTATCGTTATATACGTACGCTACATTATGACCTGACTTACGTATTATAACATGAGAGCTTTACTATGGCCTAACCAACTTAAACCATCTTTTAGAAGATGCCGCCGAGACGTGAGACACGCATGCCTACTAATGAGGCAGAACTACAACAAGTCATTGCTGCTGCCATAGCACAGTATGCAGCATCCCAGCCCGGAACGAGCGGAAGTATTAACCAAGGCAATAACAATCCACCTCACGGTAATACTAAGTCATTAAGACATACCGTGACCTAATTGGATATCTCTAGCAAGGATGCTAATGCCATTCATATGTTATAACATATGTGCAGGGTGCACCTTCAAGCAGTTTTTAGACTGCAAACCGGTCAACTTTGATGGCACTGGAGGTGCTGTCGCCTTTGTTCGTTGGGCTGAAAAAACCGAATCTGTTCTCCGCATGAGCAAGTGCGCGCTGGATCAGCAAGTCACCTATATCTTAGGGCTATTCTTGGATGGAGCCCTCTCTTGGTGGAATCTACAAGTACAGACACTAGGCGAAGCTGCTGCCTACGCGCTGACCTGGACCGAACTGAAGGAACTTATGCGCAAAAAGTACTGTTCCCGCGCAGAAATCCAGCGATTGGAGACCGAGTTCTGGCACCTGAAAATGGACGGTCCAAAGATCGCAGAATACGTTCAAAGGTTCCATGACTTATCGCATGTGGTACCCTACATGGTCACTCCTGAGTTCAAGAGAATTGAACGCTTCATTTGGGGATTAGCTCCTCAAATCATAAGCATGGTAACCTCATCCAAACCCGCAACTATTACTGAGGCGATTGATTTGAGCGTGGCTCTCACAGAGGAGGCCATTCGCCTGAACAAGTTTGATGATGCTGAGCATAAGAAGAAAGAGACTCACGTCGAGTCATCAGGAGGTAGCAAACGGAAGTTCTCAAACTTCAAGCAGGGCGCCAGTGTGGCGGTTAAGAAAGGAGGATCAGCTGGCAATGGAAAGAATGGAAAAGGATACCAGGGCACCCAGCCCAAGTGTAATACCTGTCAACGCCACCATACTGGCCATTGTAATGTGAAAATATGCGAAGCATGTGGAAAGCCGGGCCACTCAAAAGATTCTTGTTGGGCTAGTGCTGGCCGGGGAGGCCAGGGAGGATTTGGGAATAGAAATAATAACCGTGGTGGTATTGGAAATCGCCCACAGGGGAACAATGGAGGAGACGGAAATCGAGGAAACAATGCTAACCAAGCGGGCGCTGTGAATCGTAATCAGAGGAATGATCAAGCTGGTGGAAACGGGCAAAGACTTGGGTGCTTTAACTGCGGTGATATCGGGCATTTTAAGAAGAACTGCCCAGAGTTAAACCAAGCCCGTGGAAGAGTGTTCCAACTCGAAGCAAGGGAAGCGCGCCAGGACCCCAATGTTGTTACTGGTACGTTCCCTGTAAATCAACGCTATGCATCCGTTTTATTTGATACTGGTGCCGATTATAGCTTCGTGTCACTAGAATTTAAGAATATGCTTGGGTTAGCCGCTAATAAGTTAGATATTCCCTACTCAATCGAATTAGCTAATG